>CAWUFW010018497.1:0-219144 GCA_963921515.1 Calotriton arnoldi
TTATCCACCGCCAGCATCGCAGAGGTGCATCCGCCAGTCATCGTAATGGACTCCATAGTGTCTACTTCATTTGCTCCAGTCGCCCGATTCCCCGGGACTATGCCAATTAAATCAAGAGGAATATATTGATATATTTAACAAGCTCTTTAGTGCTTGTCAAACAGTGACACTGTCTTGATTTCCAATTAGACGCTATATTGGATACAATAAATTATACAGAATAATTTACATAATAAATTTGTCCCGGATAAATTCGCAGGACAAGTTCTACTAAGTAGAAAAGGGTGTTTATATGTCAAAGAACCTAAAGTGTACATTAGTGGTTCAGTGACAGTTTCTAGTTTTTTTAATCCAACTACCTTCACAGTTTGACCAGAGAGGGGTGCATAGAGCACATCCTTTTTCGTTAGGGGGGCATATCAGCTCCTGTGTCAATCAGAAAGACCTCTTTTCCTATCACCTTCCCTTTCACAAAGGGCCCCTTCTGGTTAACTGGGAGTGCGAATGCGATCATGCAGTCTTCTGCCCTTAGTAATTTGATTCTAATGTGGTGATGGTCATCGTAAAAATGTAACTTGTGTTTGAAGCTGTGGTGAATATTAACTGAAGGGGTGAACTTGTTGGTTCAAGAGCAGCATTAGGGCATTCATTTCACCAGTGACCCAGCTGCCCACATGGAAAGCAAACACTGTTTGATGGTACCTATCTACCTCTACCTCTACCCCTTTCTCTTCCTCTGTTCTCTTGGCCCCTAACTCTATCTCCCTGCCTCTTCACTGTGGTGCATTACATAGGGGCCGATTCCGATTCGGGCCGGAAATCTCTCCGACCGAGCCGGACCCGGAGAGATTTCCGACCGAATCGGACCCGTGCAGCCCGACCGAACGAGTACGATGCGTCCGTATGCTATCGTACTCGAGTCGATCGGACTCCCATTGAAGTCAATGGGAGCCGGTCGTACAACGCGTACGCGGGCTCCCATTGCCTCAATGGGTGCGAGGCGAACAAGGGCGCCCTACAGCGGGTACGCGGCGAAGCGACTCGTGCCGTACACGCACAGGTAGGGGGACCCATGGGTCCCCCTGTGTGCGACTTGCACGGCTACGCATACAGGGGGGTCCGACACGGACCCCCGAAGTACGGCTCCGACTGCTCTTTTGAGCCAGACGGCGCGTGTCGGTCGGACTGCTCACGGTGCGCATCGTACTTACGTCTCCATTGCGCGGTGCGAGTCGTGTCCGAGCGAGTCGGTCGGTGCGGTTAGACCCGGGAATGAGTCGGTCGGAGCGGTTGGGACGCCCGAACGAGTCGGTCGGCGAATTCGCATTGTACTCGCTCGTCCGGACGCGCGTACGAATCGGTCGGAAAATAGGGCTCCGAATCGGATCCGGTTATGCCGAATCCGATTCGGAGCCCTACCGGCCGAGATCGGAATCGGCCCCAGAATTGTGTCACCATCAATTTGTGCTTATCACCTTTCCTCCTTTTAGACTTCATTCCTGCATGTTACTTGTGGTAATGGGAGCAATATTTTGCTACCAGGAATACCTTATCCATCGGTTCTTGAGGCCAACAGACCAACACTCTGTGAGTATTTTGGGTTGGTCAAATGTCTTAATTAAACCAGGTCTAGTATTCTCAATTTGTTCTTTAATGGCATTATTTTCCTTATATATGTACATTAGCCCTCACAATAGGCATGAACAGATTCTCCTTAAGTTTATGCATTGTGTATTATTTATTTTAAGCTGTATTTCTACTTGTACCTTCTTCTGTAGATGGCCTATTACTTTATGAAATACCTTTTTTTATTTCATGCTTTGGTAGGCTCATTAGAAGGACACTTCAAATCCTTTTTGCATTTGACTCAGAAATACGTTGGTGTTATTAAGTCACATAAGTTATCCAGACCTTGCCATAATAACCCTCCCATCGGTTCACTGACAAAATATCGATAGCAAAAATATAGATGACAAAAATATCGATAGCAAAAATATGGAATGCAAAAATATCGACTCCCTATACTTAAACAGGTAAGTACAAAAATATTGAATCAAAATATCGAAGTTACAAATATAGATGTAAAAATATTGATTTAAAAATATAAATAAAATAAAATAATGTATATTAAATATATAAAATATTAATATTACCTTTAACAAAATAAATTAAATTTAATATACATTTTAACTAAATATAAAAAGAAACTTAAT
The DNA here is from genome assembly GCA_963921515.1 of Calotriton arnoldi. Taxonomy (NCBI): domain Eukaryota; kingdom Metazoa; phylum Chordata; class Amphibia; order Caudata; family Salamandridae; genus Calotriton; species Calotriton arnoldi. The sequence continues at coordinate 2,214 of CAWUFW010018497.1, forward strand.
TTAAAAAATATAAACACACAAACAATAATTTATACATATACATATATTTACTTTAAAATAATTTATTAACTTTATCTTTATTTAATTTTTAACCTTTTAAATTATATAAAAATAAAATATATACATATATCAATATTTTAAAATTTAAAAACATTCTATAATTAATTAAAACATTAAGGGGCCCATTACGATGGCGGGCGGAAGCACAACCGCCGTGCTGGCGGATGCAAAAACCACCAGTTACCGCCGGCACGCAGCAGTCCACACGCCCGCCCAATTACGATGCGAAAAGCAGGCCAAACACCGCCGGCAAGCCAGCAACACCGTCCGCCATCAAAGTGCGCCCGTACACGTAGCGGCGCAGCCCAACTGACACACACCGTCCGGACGAAACACGCCCCGCCCGGCGTATAAATTACGATGCCGCAAACAAACGGCTCCCACGGCTAAGAGACACCGCACGTGAAAGAGAGGCGGTAACACGGACGCAGAGCACGGACAACGAAGAAGCGGCACCCCGGGCATGAATCCAGCACTGCAGGCCCTTCCCATGCTTCTGCTGATGCACCACCAAGGACGCAACGTACCGCGGAGACGCAGGTAGGCACACACACAACAAGTGCACGCAAACAGCGCACACAGTGCAAGGGCGGAAAAAGCGGACAACCCCCACCAGCGCGTGTACACTACACATCCACCATTGCATCCACATATGACACACAGGCCAAATCCTAACATCGCGGAACACATGTGTACACACCACCTGGGACTAGGAACCAACCACCCCGTCACGGCCCCAAAGCGCCGATGACGCCGCCACACATGCGCACAACGCAGAGGCCAACCGCAGCGCCATGCATGCGTCGCACACAGACACAGGGACACAACCAAGCAGCACACACATCAGCCCCACCCCGAACGCACATGACACGTGACAGGCCTGCCACAGACATGTCCCCAACGCCCAATTCACGGACAACACCCAACGCCACACAACCGACGCACACATGTCAGTGAAGTCACGCAACAGCAGGACACACCCCAGTGTAACAAACATGGCGTAGCACACAGCGGCGGCAACACCAACTAGGAGAAGCAGGGCTCCTTCGGGAAGAGGAACGCCAGTACCACACTGAAAAACCCATACCACCCTGCACATATGAACAAGACATATGAAACGGAACACCAAAGAGCCCGGGGACCGACAACAGGTGGCCCAAGAATAACATCCACACACAAGGCCCAACGCAGAGCGGAAAGGCAGCCTGCCGCCCACACAAGGGAGAGCAGACAGCACTGAATGACCTTCCATTCCAACTCCGAAACCACAGCCCTACGACAGAAGCCGGTGAATACAGCCATTGTCCAAGAATAGACCAACACAGGCATGCCGAGGAGACCGACCACAGGGCAGATAGCGCATATCACAGAAGCACACAACGGACGGGGAAGAAAGAAGAAAACACTCCCCCATGTCGGCCACATGCAAGTTAATTGGAAGGAGTCACACAGCACTGACCTTGAACTGTCTGAGAAGCATGTGGGAAGAGGGCCCGTGTCCTCCAAACAAGCCAACAGAACACAAGTCCTGTCTCCCTACGACTACACAGAGCTCACAGCAACCCCGGAGCGTGCACATTGCAGACTGCACACACAGCCGGAGCACGCCATCTCAACGAACCGCTGCGAAATGGCAACCGCAACACACCTACCCAACTACGCCGAACAGCTCAAGCTGTACAAAACCAACACGATACATACATTGGGATGCGATCTCCTGTCCCTGCTGAACGTAAGTTACCGACTGACTTACCGCATCACATTGTTCAGCTGCGTCATGCCCGTCTTCTACTGTCGGAGGTGTCCCTACCAGCATCCCGTCGAGATATGCCTCTCCAACCCGGCATGTCTGAAGGCGGACCTGCTACCACTACTCCTCCCTCTGGACGCACACGACAGGGCCTGCTCTGCCTATGGGGGCATGGCGTATGTGGCCAACATCGCACCCGCACTGAAATGGGACCACTGTGCCTCCACACGACGGATCATCGAGAACAGCTACATCGAATGTCACCCAGCATGCCCCATCATGGTCCTCCAAGGGACAACTTACGAACAACACCTTGAGAGCCACCATCCGCTTCATTGGCTGGCAAACATGTACACCACCAATGACATGGAAGCCCTGCTGGACGGCATCGCATACCTGACAACCTGTAAATACGTCGGACCACAACGCAGGTTCCCCGAGTGACCTATGAAGTCCAACCCCGCACCCATGCTCAGCTTCCGCACGGACTGGCCAGTCACCACCACAACAGCCATACCAAACGACCGGCAACTGTAACCACACCATCAACGACATCGCCATGACATCGGATATGACCGGGACATGCACACTGTTCCCCATCACATCCAGGAACACCGCATGCATCGTGGGAGGCAGTGGCATGGGCTCTGTGTATCGCACCCACATGGACGGAACTGCACGAACAACCAGGACACGACATGGATCCAGCGCACATGGACACACACACCGCTCAGTGGACATGAATAGGTCGCCTGGAGTCTGTGGGTGCTGCACCCCTCCCACCCCCGCCCCGGGAATCCCATACCAGGACCTTTGCATGGACGACAAGTGCATACAACAACAACACGACCCCAGTGACTGTGACATGTCCAGTAACCACCACAGTGCAACAACAAGTGGCACGCCGCTGCATGCACGCAAGCACATGCCCTGATGTCATCTCACATGCACGCGTGCATGAGGAACAACCGCAGCAAACCTGTCACATGGAACTGAGATGGACTGTGCCCATGATGCCGAGCGGTCTGGTAGGCTACATGTATACCGTCTGTGTCAAAGTCCGCAGCTCCGCAGCTATACGTAAATGTACATTAGCACAGCCTTGGCCAAGCAGATGTAACTCTGAAGCCCACATCCCACATGCAACAGCCAATCACATGTAACCCCACACCCTATCCAATTTGTAATCATGCTCAGTATATCCTCAACATGTATTCCGCTGCCAGTAGTGTCCACTATACTGCATCACAGAGGACAGAAGACTCAATATAATGTTTGAAACCAAAACTGTCTCCGCTGACTCATTTCACAAGTACGAATGAGAGAGGATGAGAGTATGTGAAGTACACGGCAGTCGTGACATGACCATGTAGTCCACTGGTATTGGATGTCAACGCAAATGAGTAGCACTACTGTGGAAGACACACATGTGTCGTGTGAAGTCGTATGGACGCAGTGCTCAGGTGGGTGGGTGCGACGGGTAGATGCGCACATGCCAAGTTGGAGCACGCCGTGTTGGGAGGGGTCATGAACAGTACACCACCGCTTCCCTGGGCATTGTGAGAGGACACCTGTCGGGGGGAGTGAACACGTGTGTGCACAGCAGCCGGGCACACGTACAAAGCGGTACCAGGCGCACCTCAGCCCACCCTCTGTGGACAAGCTGGATCCTGTTGTGCGCCCGCCATGCCCCTTGACAAGGCACACACAGCCCCAGTCGACCAGGTGTAACCCCAACATAGTCAATCCGCACAGGCGATACAGGGCACGGGATGGCAGTGGAGCATGGTGTGTGAGAGGTCTCCTCGCGCTCCTCCTGGTCATATCACGCAGGCAATAGAACCTCAACGTCCAGCATGGCAAAAAGTCAAATGGAAGTGTAGGGGGACGCACCACAGCACGAGCAGCACTGACGTCACGGGAGGTGGCTCGCACCATCCCATCCATTGCCCATCATACCAACCACGCCACATGCCATTGCGACTAAGTGCAAGCGCGTGCGCCACCACCCCTGAGCCCTCCCCAGAGAGGCCAAAGAGTGAATGTGTGGGCCATCAGCCACAGACGGACGCGGCCTGGCCGCAAGGGCAGCCACAGCCACTGGGTGTCGCAGGTGGCGGATCCGGAAGGCGAAGACTGTGATGCATAGTCCATGCAGGCCGGGTCTCCATTTGGGGCACCACGCAGGTGGACGGCGTCCCGCCACACATCATACCCTGAGACAGCCCACTCGTGCAACTGGACCCACACATACACTCCTTGCCCTCTCTGGTGCGAGCTTGGGGCTGCCTGTGCAAGCGCTAGCCTCGCAGGTGAGCATGCATATTGGGGGGCGAGGGGAGGACATGAGGGCTGGGGCGAAGATGACTGTATCACTGTCAGTTAGTACAAGGGATGACCCAGATGTGGAAAGGAAGAGACGTGTCCCGTGTGTACTGCAACTAGTCGCCAATCCAACTACCCCCCATGTCCGGAATGTAAGCCCGCACCTAGGCCCGCCCATCCGCCACATCGAACATACCACCAGCACGACAACCTTCCCATTCGAAACACTGACTGGGGGTGGCGACCAGTGAACAATCATGTGTAGCCTACCCACGCGTACATGTGGGCCCTCCATGATCCATGTCACCTGCGGCAAAGACATGACATGCGCAATGAGGGAAGTGAGGAGAGCTGTCCGCCCCACGCGCAGAAGGTGCATCAGCTCCACAGACCCAGCAGCGAGTCCAGCAGGGGTCACATGTGCAGGGGCAGCTGTGCCTGGTGTGAAGGCACATGCATATAGACAGCACATCGACCAATGTGTAGTCTGCCCACATCCACAGTCCATCATCATGCGGACATAGGAATTGAACACAGGGCAACACATCTTAGTTGGTGCACCCACCGTGACCAACAATGCGCAATCATCGACGTACCCGCCCTGTGCATGGCCCCCCACCCAACGGAGGCACATCCAGTGCCACCATCCCACACACACAAGCCTTCCACGGAACATGCTGTGTCCAATGGTCAGTACAGAGTCAGCGCCCATCTGGTGGATCCTGAACAGGAGACACATGCACACACATGCCAGCTCCCACTATGTACGTCTGCCACCTGGCACGTGCAATGTAACCTCTCACCTGTGACGTGTGACTGCAAGCACACAGCCGTCTTGGCATGGGGCTGTCAATGTGGACACCAGTCAATGTTTCGGGAGCTGTGATCCGTACAGTGCTGTACATAGGGTGCAGTGCTGACACCTACTACTGTCTCATATCCCCTCGTGCCACAGGTCCCACTTGTATTGGCCGCTCAGCCCGTGCCCACATCGTCGTCGTCGTGTGCCATACTCATCCAGCCTCGGAAGCAGTTCCATGCTCAGCAGACACTCATGTTGCCGTGGCGTTGCCGCTTGACGAATATGCAGTCAGTCCCCATCAGCACGCCCCGCAAGTCATTGGGGCCTAGATCCCCATGTGCATGCACATGGCAGTGGTATGTCTCACTTGCCATTGCCATTGTTGGGAGACCTGTGTAAGTGTATTGTGGCCGTGCCGTCCCAGCTTGACAGCTGGGCTGTGGCTCATGTGCTTGCTCAGTCATGTCAGTGATGTGTATGCGAAATTGCTATGTGCCGTGTTGCTTTGACATGTGTCCTCTGCCATTTACCCCAGGCGGAGACCGAACATTGACCGCCCATACCAATTGCTGGCGGACATGGACGATACAGAGGTTATCAGGAAGTTTCGGCTGGACAGGCCAACCCTGCATCGACTGTGTGCCATGTTAGAGCCCCATCTCCGTCCCCGCAGGGTGTATCCGACTGCTGTCACCCCCACGGCTAAGGTGATGGCCGCCATGCATTTCTTCGCCACTGGGTCATTCCAGCACACAGTGGGCAGTGGAGGAGGGATGTCCCAGCCCATGTTCAGCAAGGTGCTGAGGGATGTACTGGCAGCCATGATGCTGTACCGAAACAGGTACATCAGATTCCCCAGGGCTCGTGAATTGGCGGCAGTGAAGGGTGCATTCTATGCCCTTGGCAGAATCCCACACGTCGTGGGAGCCATTGACTGCACACATGTTGGCCTTGTTCCACCACAGGCCACTGAGCACCTGTACCGCAACAGGAAGCACACGCACTCCCTGAATGTGCAAGTGGTGTGCCTTGCGGACATGGTGATCACCCACGTGTGTGCCAAGTTTCCAGGCTCGGCCCATGACGCACACATAATGCGCAACAGCATCTTGCCACGACTGATGTCCAATATGCAACAGGATCGTGCCTGTATTGTCGGTGAGTATGTGGAGTGGTGTAGCGTGCTGGCTGTGCGATGCTGTCCCCTGTCCAGTTGGATTAGCAACGGTTCTCTGTGTCCCTCACACCCAGGTGACTCTGCGTATCCGAATGGGGCATGGCTGCTCAGTCCATTGAGGAATCCTCGCACCCCAGCAGACGATCGATACAATGAGGCACATGGGAGGACCAGACGTGTGGTCGAGCGTACCTTTGGCCTCCTCAAGTCCAGGTTCAGGTGCCTGGACCGCACCGGGGTGCACTGGCGTACTCCCCACAGAAGGTGTGCCAGATAGTGGTGGCGTGCTGCATGCTGCACAATCTGGCCATTCGGAAGCAGATCCCCTCATTGTGGATGACGGAGATCAACCAGGGCCCCAGCCCGCAGACCAGGACAGCTCGAGTGAGGTGGACAGCGGAGAGGAGGAAGCTGGGAATGTGCGCCAGCAGCTCATCGCCCGCTACTTCACTTGACGGTGAGTGTCCATGTACGACGGATGATGTGTCTGTATCTGTGCAGGTGTGTGTGTGCTGTGTCAGGGTGGCCGTATGTTCACTGCGTGCAGTGTGTCAACGCTCCATGGCCAGGGTAGTATGCCACTGTTGGTGACTGTGGCATTGTGCCCTATTGCTCTGTGCGATGTGTGTACATTGCTTGTAGTTGTTGACATGTACTGTGTGATGGGTGTGTGACACACTCATTGAATGTGCTCCTGTTCTGTCTCCCACCCCTAGGTCCCTACAGGCCCTCCGGATTCCATTGCCATGCCACGCATCAGGTGCCTTTCCGCCCAAGGTGGCCGTTGTATTCCGTACAAATAAAACACAGGGCACAAACAGCAGTTAGTGAAAAAGGTGCATTTATTCCAAACTGTGACATGTGATTGTGTGTAAGGTGATGACAAAAGTGGTGCGTGCAGTGACAATGAGCTGTCGGTCATGGCTGCGTGAAGCTCAGGGTGTACCCACTGGTTCTATGTCCATAGTCCAACACACACATGCCATCCAGCTGGCTGTGTGGAGTGGGATCGTAGAGCAAGTCAATGCAGTGGCTGGTCAAGGAAGGCTGGCGGAAGGCTGGCTGGCTGCCTCACTTGCGACTGGAGCGTGCGAAGTCCTCCCGGGAGATCTGTTTCCTCTTCGGACGGCCCCTTCCACGTTTGGGAGGGGGGTATGTGGTGGCGACCTGCTGGTGGTGGGTGAGGTGTGCTCACTGGCTGTGGACGCAGGGGAAGTGGACACTGCTGCCCGACCCTGCGCCCTAGCAGGTGGTGGCGGAGGTGGTGTTGCTGGCCTTGCCTGTGACCCCACCGCCACCACCAGCTGGCCCATGAGGTCCACGAGTTGGTCCATACGGGACACGAATTGGCCCATATGGGCGTCCATGGACCTCAGCACCCCCAGCACCTCCCGCGTGTCTGTAGCAGACCTGACCCATTGTTCTTGGGCCTCCTCATAGGCCCCAAGGACTCTGGCCATTTGAGGCAGGGCATGGCTCCCAGGGGAGGCTGGCGTTTCCCTGACCCTGCTCCTCCTACCAGTCCTGCTGCCACCGGCCTGCCCACTAGCCACATTGCACACCACGGTCCTCGCTGTGGCTCCCAGGGTGGATCCAGTCGGCCGGGCCACCACCTGCGCTGGGGCTGGTGCCAGCGAAGACGTGGTGGTGGTGGTGGCGGTGGTGGTCGGTGCGGCGATGGTGGCGGTTGCGGCAGTGGTAGTGGCCGCAATGACCGTGGGTGTGGCCGCAACGACAGTGGCAGCAGGGGGCTGGGACTGTTCAGCATCCCTGGATGATGGGTTGGTGGGTAGGAGGGGTCCTGGGGAGCGGCTGGGCCCTGCCACACCAGATGGGCCTGCTTGGTGGTCCGTGTCCGAAGAGGAGGACAGATCCTCCAGATCCGTGTGTCCTCGTTGGGGGCTTGTGGGCTGGCTGTGCTGGCTGCTGTCTCCATCCCCAGCATCCGGCAGTTCGTCACCTGTGGAGAGAATGAGATTTGTTATTGTGTTGCACCTGGCGAAGTATGTATTTGTCGTCTGACATTGGCAGTTCGTGCAATCTCGTACATGGGTTTCCCGGAGGCGAGTGTGTGGCTGTGGCATCTGTAGTTGTGTGTGCTAGGCAATGGGACTGTGTGCTGTGCACATGTGGCATGGGACGGATTGGCCATGCCGATGGGTGTGTTGCTGTGCCCCTACTCATTGTGACTCTGGTGTATGCGGGCTCCTGGCCCATCCTGGGTCTGGTTTGTACTTTGCTTTTGGGGTTCATATGGAACGCTTAGGCACCCATATGGCAACATGGGGGCCATGCCCCAGATTCACATTTGGGAGGGGATATGCTTTTGGGGTACATGCTGTAAGCCATGGGTGCCGAACGTGACATGTGTTGTGGCAGCATGACAGTGCATGGTTTGAGGTGTGTGCATGCTTGACATGGCCTGCATATTTGCTGTCTGTTGTGATTACTGGACATGGCATTGGACGCATCGTTATGAGTGAGTGTTGGTTGTGTGCCAGCCAACGTATTGCAGTTGTCCCATCTCCTTGGTGTGCGTGCTGCCCTGTGCCATGTGCATCACTGCAGTGCTCGGGGGGCCCATGTTGTGTGTTGTTGCTCACAGTGTGTCGTGCGCTTCATTGACTTCTGGCACATGGTTGGTCATGGGCATGTGTCTTAGCGTGACTGCTGTATATGTGGCAGCTGTGCGGATGACATGCCTTTCATGAGACTGGGGCTGACGGATGGGATGGATGGTATGTTGTATGTGCATGGTGTGTCTGTGTGTTTGATGGGTTCAGTGGTGTTCGTGTGCATTTATGTAGTTCCGCTCTGTTGCGTCTAGTGTTGTTTGTCTTACATAGGCGTAGTTGTGGGGTGTGTGGTTGACAGGCAGTAGGGGCTACATGGACTGGACTTCAATGGTGTTTCGGTTGTGTGTGATGGGTTGCACAGTGGCTGCCGTGTGGTACTATGTTCAGTGTGGCTTGTGCATGCAGACGTGGCTCCTTGGGTGTTGCTGTGTTTGTGATGGGTCATGTGGGGTGTGAGTCTGTTGTTCATGTCCGTGTGCACATTGTTCACTTGTTCGTGACGGTGGGCGGTGCTGCGTGTTCGTCTGCTACGTGACATGTCCCATGTGTTGGTCGTGTTACGGCCCTCATGCCTCCAGTAATCCAGCCCTGTCCAGTTTCCCACCTGCAGGTTGTTCGGGCGTGCACTGTACTGGATGCCACATGGTTCTAAGCGGGGGGTGCTCCATGTTGCAGGTCTGTGGGGGTGGGGGGTGTTGTGGGTCGTGGGGGTGGCTGGACACCCACTGACGCCGATTGCTGTGGACCGTGATGTCTGCCTTTCGGCTGTCGTTGTGCACTGCGGTGGCTGACACGTGGCTGTGGGGGATGCTCCTCCTTGCTGTGCTGTGGGACTGGGGCCTGGTGTGTGTTGTACTTGGGCTGTCCACCCTCCCACCCACTGCACTTTGTGTTCCTGCCACTTACCTGTTACTTGTCGGTTAGTGCAGCTGTGGCGGACACATGGGTGTGGTGGGTGCTCGTTGTGGCGCTTCTGGCATATTTGTGGACCTGTTGGTGGTTACGTGGCTGGCTTAGTGTACACATGTCCCCACGCATTTTACAGTTGTTCGGTTTGGGCTGTGTGTGGTAGTGTCTGTTGCATGTGTGTGTGATGTGTTGTGTATTGTGTGCTGGACATGGGGGTGTTTGTCCCTGGGAGCTGTGGCATGGTGGTAGTGCATGTGAGTACATAGCGGTGTGCTGGTATACATTAGTTTGTACTTACCAGCCTCCACTCCCCCTGCTAATCCGGCGAGGATCTCCGGATGTATTACGACTCGCACCTTCTCCTCCCACGCTTTGAAGGTCTTAAAGAGCGCGGGATTCCCTCCGCCAGTGACGGCAGCCAGCTCTCTGTTTTTGCCCTCCTTCTTCTTGACCAGGCTCTTTACGTCATTCCAACGTTTGTTAATCTCGACTCTGTTCCTGGGCAGGGTCCCGACTGCATTGACCTGGTCTACGATCCGGTTCCACATTCTGTTTCTGGTGGCTAGTGGTGTGTGCTGGACCATGTTCCCATAGATTTGTGGGTACACCTTGATGATCTCGTCGACCATGACCGTCAGCTCCATGGGCGTGAACTTGGGCATTCTTTGTGGTGCCATGATGTTTGTGGTGCTGGTGCGGTGTGTGTTGTGTAATGTGCAGGGGTTTGTGGTGCCGGTGTTTGGTGGTGGTGGTGGTGGTGGTGGTGGTGGTGTTTGGTGGTGGTGGTGGTGGTGGTGGTAGTGATGTGTGCGTTTCTGTGGTGTGCTGCTGTCCTTGCTGTGTCACTGTGTCCTCTCCTCTCCTCTCTGGTTTGCAATGTAGCAAGGGGTTGTGGTCTGTGGGAGTGCTGCTTTTGTACTCACCTATGTGGGTGTGTCCTAATGGTCTGTTGTTTTCAGGTGTGTTGTGTCTGGGGTTCTGGCCTTTGTATTTTTGTTTGTCCGGGGGGTGTTTTCGGGATGTGTACTGTGCTTGTGTATTTGTGCGTGCCTTGCTGTGTGGACTTGTTGGCCATGTTGTGTGCTATTGGTTTTGTGTGCGGATGGTTTCTGTGCAGGTACGTTGGCGCCATGGCTTCTGCCGTGTCGATTCTCATCGGCGTTGTTTGCGCTGGCGGGCGGTATATTTGTGGTTTTTCCGCGCTCATGTCGGTGCGATCGTAATTTCACGTGCGGTGTGTCGGCCGTGAGGGCGGGCGGTTTTGTGTTGTCGTGCGTGTTTCCGTCCGTGGCGGGCGGTTTGACTCCGACTCGGACGTTGGCGGGCGGTATTTTGTGTGCTTTTCCGCCGATGGCGGTATTCGGTTTGTGTAATCGTAATGGCGTGGTCGGTGTTCAGGCGGTGTGTGCGGGCGGATTTTTGCCGCTTCCATGCCTGGCGGCTTTATTTACGCCGGGTATCGTAATGGGCCCCTAAACTATTAAAAAAAATTAAAACGTACATTTTGCAATACAATAAATACAACAGTAGGAAAATGTTGGATAGCGGAATAATTAAATTTACTATTCCAACTCCAGTGAATACAACAGTAGGTAAAGTGTTGGATAGCGGAGGGGTAAAATTTACTATTCCCACTCCAGTGAGTGCAAAAGTAGGGTAAATGTTGGATGGCAGAAGAATTAAATTTACTATTCCAACTCCAGTGAGTGCAACAGTAGGGAAAATGTTGGATAGCGGAGGGGTAAAAATTACTATTCCCACTCCAGTGAGTGCAACAATAGGGAAAGTGTTGGATAGCGGAGGGGCAAAAATTACTATTTCCACTCCAAAGAGTGCAACAGTAGGGAAATTGTTGGATAGCGGAGGGGTAAAAATTACTATTCCCACTCCAGTGATTGCAACAGTAGGGAAAGTGCTGGATAGCAAAGGGGTAAAAATTGCTATTCCCACTCCAGTGAGTGCAACAGTAGGGAAAGTATTGGATAGCGGGGGGGTAAAAATTACTATTCCCACTCCAGTGAGTGCAACAGTAGGGAAAGTGCTGGATAGCGGAGGGGTAAACATTACTATTCCCACTCCAGTGAGTGCAACAGTAGGGAAAGTGCTGGCTAGCGGAGGGGTAAAAATTACTATTCCCACTCCAATGAGTGCAACAGTAGGGAAAGTGCTGGATAGCGGAGGGGTAAAAATTACTATTCCCACGCCAATGAGTGCAATAGTAGAGAAAGTGCTGGATAGCGGAGGGGTAAAAATTACTATTCCCACTCCAGTGAGTGCAACAGTAGGGAAAATGTTGGATAGCATAGAAACAAAAATCACTAATAACATTTGAAAAATTGAAAAAAATTAAATAATCGTAAAAATAAATATACAATATTTTAAAAATATACGATTAAATATATTAAACATATAAAAAGAACACATATAATATTAATTACATATAACGAAAAGGTACAAATATTATATCAAATAAATTATTAAATACATTTATAAACAATATTTATTTAAAAGGAGCAAATAATTAACAAACAAACAAATTATTTAAAACATAAATGTATTTATTTTATTTCCTACCCTATAACACCACACCAATAAAAAGAATTCAACATTTTTATTTAAATTTATTTCAATAATTAACATAATTAATAATAAATTTAAAAAATATTAATATTAAAAAAATAATAAACATTCATTGAGTACACATTCTTTAACACTATAATATCCACAGCACACACTTAAAATTAATTACACAATTAACATAATTAATTACTAATTAATTACTTTAAATTATTTAACAACCAATTAATAATTCATCAATAAAAAATAAATTACTTCCTACCCTTCCCACTATTTTCACCTATAAACACCACAACACACACCTAAAATTAATTACCATAATTAATTGGCAATTAATTGATTAACATTAATTAACAACTAATTATCAAATAATTAATGACAAATTATTTTACACATTTACCACTATAGAATCTCAATTAAACAAATATTAATAAATCAAAATTATTCAATAAATGTAATATATTTAAATTACTTCCCACCCTATTCCCCTAAAAACCCACAACCCGCTACGGAACTAAAAACGCAAAATTCAAATAAAAAAAAATAATAACTACTAAAAATAATCAAAAAATGTTATATAATTCAATTATTTCCCACCCTATTCCCCTATAAACTCCCAACCCGTTACGGAACTAAAAACTCAAAATTCAAATAATAACTACTAAACTTTTAGCATATAATAAACATACAAACAATTCCTATACAAAAAAACATACATCACACACATATAAAATATATACTAAAATGCATAACATTAATAAAAAATCGATATTTTTAACAACTATATTTTTGCAAACGATATTAAACACTTCAATATTTTTAAATCGATATTACTTACCTAAAATCGATATTCTTGACCACGAGAATTTGTCTGTCGATATTCCTGACCCACGATATTTTTGACACGATATTTGTGCAATTCGATATTTTTTACTCGATATTCTGTCTCTGCACCCCTCCCATGGCTACCAGCTGTTGTACTTCATGATACAATTTCTGTGGTTCCTCTCACAGTCTAGGAACATGCTTTGTAAAAAACATAATGTTATGTCTTGACCATGGTACTTGTACATACTAATGACTCTGCCCGTTGCTGCAGGACTTCTTGCAATTGGCATCTTTTTATTAATTCATTTAGCCTACTTGCAACTTCCTTTCACATTCTGTGCTCGCCTTCTGTAGCCCCTTCTTTTTTTCCTCTTGGTCTTTTCCCCTCTTTAATTAATTTGATAATTTCATGATATTTATCAAGGTTCATAAAATTCTATCTCTGTTTAATGCTATAATCTAATGATTTTAATAGATCTCTATTTTATATACTATCCTTTTTGTCTTTTATATATTTCATATCTTATGGCAATATCACTTTTTTTCCATTGCTCTATTATCTGGTCTTGGACATACTTTGCACAATTTGAATATTCCTGCCAGACTTTTATTAGACTTTGGGGTCGATTCCGATCCCGGCCGGAAGCGCACCTAACAGTATTCGTCCGTAAAAAAAACCAGCCGATTGCGTGTTTCCCGACCGATTCGAACATTCGTCCGGACGAACAAATGCGATGCGTATAACAACCCAGTTTCCGAGCGAGCCGTACTTACCCAATTCAGCTCCTGTTCCCCGCCCGAGCCGGATCCGTGAACGCCGAATCGAGTCGTACGGGAGCAAATACACAGCACCTTCCGGCCGGACGAGTACGATGCGCCTCCGTGCGCGCCGAACCCGTCGCTACGTCCGGGGCGTTTGAGCATCCGGGCGAGGCCGTACATAAGCTCCGTTTCGCGCACAAGGCGATCCACGGCTACGAGGCGAACAAGCCTGCTACGAGTACGACTCGAAGACACGAGAAACCCGAACGAGACGATCCAAGCATGAATCCCATTGCGCAGGTCCTACCTATACTCTACATCTATTACCGGGACCGGCACGGACGCATACGGCGCAGACGTTAAGTCAAACACCAACAATACAAACAAACGACACGTACCCGAAATATGTCACACACACATAGGGATGCACAAATGACGTACACTAGCAACAGCAGAACTATAGGGGTGGGATGGCCATCACCAATGCCATACACACCCATACGGGGCTGGATGCCTGCCACTACCACCACCCCACTCAGGGGGCTGGATGCCTGTCACTACTACCATCCCCACCCTTAGGGGATGGATGCCTACCACTACCACCACCCCTACTCAGGGGGCCTGGATGCCTACTACTACCACCACCCCTACTCAGGGGGCTGGATGCCTGCCACCACCACCACCCCTACTCAGGGGGGCCTGGATGCCTACCACTACCACCACCCCTACTCAGGGGGGGCTGGATGCCTGCCACTACCACCACCCCTACTCAGGGGGGGCTGGATGCCTACCACTACCACCACCTCTACTCAGGGGTGCCTGGATGCCTGTCACTACTACCATCCCCACCCTCAGGGGGCTGGATGCCTGTCACCACTACCATCCCCACCCTCAGGGGGCTGGATGCCTACCACTACCACCACCCCTACTCCAGGGGGCTGGATGCCTGCCACTACCTCCACCCCTACTCATAGGATGGGTAATGCATGACACAACCAGCATACTCCCACATAAGGAATGTCTGAAAATTACATCCCCCAACACCATGACAAGCGTGTGTAGTCTGTGACAAATGCCTACAACACTGAACATGACATTGAACATACAATGTGACCCCCTAGCACGTGTCACACATAAATGTGTGTGGCCTCCACAATGCAAGCCGACCATGGCCACTGTGGCAATGGGGTTGAACACCCCATCACCACAGCGACCAAAAGGTAGGTGTGGGGTCCATAGCTGATGCACCTTTTGAACAGTGTGGCAATGGGGCCCAAAGCCCCATCACCACAGTGATCAAAAGGGAAGTGTAGTCTGGGTAAAAACTGCCAAAGCCAAACTGCATGGATGATTCCTGGTCACACAACAACAAACACATCAGTGGCATAGTAGTGCTTGTGTCCCATAGCAACATAGATTGGGTGAGGCAAACAGTGCAGTGCAAATAAAACATACCTTTGGCCATGTGCATACAAACATCACCCATGGGGGCTCACATTGTCAACATTCACAAATAACACAATGACAGAAGTGACCATCATAATACAGACCCACATATCTGCACCAATGGACACACAAATGTAGATATCCTAGGAGACTGTAGATGTCAGGTGAACAAATACCATACCATGGCAGCAATGGGACATACAAACCATGATTATTGTGCTGACTGATGACCTAGGAGTCCCAGGGACAGCAGGGGAAAGCCACCAAACAACATACAGCCAATGGCACACTCAAGATATGCCAATGCAGTGGTGCAAATGCACAAACAGGCAGACCCACACTGCATATCAAACACAACAGGTGATGGGGGTGTGTGCCAGTGTCCCCAGGCAACCACACAACACATGAGGAGGTCTGAATTCCAATTACACAGATGTGTATACAGTGCCATACAAAAGTAACTCATGGATCAGGTTCCCCTATGTGGGCAAAGAGGCATTGTTAGATGAGAGGGAGCCCAAATTACACATGTCACACAAGCTAGTAGGAACAGCAACTAACACAGCAAGAGACAGACCCACCACAGCACAACCCCCAGGGACCCCACATTGTGGTGACACTACCCTGCATGATAATCCCACTGTGATGACAAAGGTAGATGTCATTCACACTGTGAACCACAGCCATGTGTCCTGAGCAACAAACTACCATCACACCTACACAAGCACAAATCAAACAGCACGGCCTGCCAGCCATGGCTAATATGGAGGTAGGGGTCTAGCCGTGCAACAACTCACATTGCACACACTCAACACCACACACCTTGATCTCCACCAATGTGCAGCAGTGAAGCTCACATGGACTGGTGACATTGCACATGCACCCATGACAATCCCAGGGGTGGTGGGGGAACTAAAGGTGCAGAAACCCATCACACATGGCCAGTCAACAAGACTCATGAATGTCTCGACACACTGCACAGTACGCCGTACATGGGCATGACGTGAAATCCACCACAATCAATGGGATCCTGGCCATAGTCACACACCAATGAAGAAGACAAGGTGACACACAAAGAACACACAAACACAACTTCCAACATTGCAGCTCTGACCCTGAGGAGTGGCAGCAGTCACACACACAACGTGTCACAATCACTGAAAGCTACCATAGACTGTAAATTACATGACATGTGTAACCAACAAGTGCCAAGGGGAATCCTGAATGTGTCCCATCTGTGTTTGCCCACATCCCCAGCCCTGACAACAAAGACAACCTGGGATGACAACCTGATGAACCTTAGTTAGCCATGCACCCACATCCCGGAGTAACCAGGTCCAAGATGCTTGATGAACACAGAACAACTCAGCAAGCATCAGAAACAGGAACATCCGTAGGGACACAGCCTGTGTAGGAAAAGGGAAGGGTACACGCACAGACATGCTTACACAACACAAAACACAGGCCCAGGCAATGTCACGGGATTACACACTGCCATGAGGGCACTCCACTGCTGTGGAAGGTCCGCTGTGCCAAGCCTTGTCTGTGCACGACTCAAACATGTCGGCAGAACACTCGGTCAGTGAGTCAACAACTACAACACACTGAAGGCTCTGCTCACATCAGCCTGGAGTACGGGAGTGTCACGTCAGTCATCTGCATACACCCAAAACACGTGTCAAGCAAGGTGCACTGTATACACTGATGAGTCCTTCAACATTGGTGTGCTAAACTGCATGTCCAGTGGAGATGGGCACACAGTCAGGAAATAGGAACATTGAACAGTGGTAAGCCCACCAGATGTGCATCACTGTAAGACAAAGATGTTAATTTACAAATGCAAAACGTACATCCCTGTGTCATACGCTGAACATCACACCCTCAGACTGCAGAAGAGGATGCCATAGATCCAGACTACAACAGGACACACATCCCATGGACCACATGGAGTCCATCACTGCAACACTTCATTTCCCTGATCTGAACACTATTACAACTGCAAATGCATGATTGTGAGAAGTTGGCCTGGTATATGCTGTCCACTAATTATAGTGGGCACCTTGCACCAGTCCAAACAACCCCTTATTGGAGATAGGTTAAAGACAACCTTATTGAAAGCTATCCTAGTGGTAGCTATGGAGAGCAGCCTTCAGGCTAAGTCTTGAAGGAATGTAAAGCAGCTTGTTTTACCAGTCTATAATCTCTTGAGTGACCAAATGAAAGAGCACCACACCAGGTATATATTCAAAATATATGTATTTATTGCTAAACACACCCCTCTAGTCTCTTTATGAGGCTAGAGTTCGAAAATACATAAGTTAGAAGTTATTTAAACACAGTAATAGCACAAATACACGTTTGGGCCCTAGGGCGTACCAAACCATATACCAATAAAGTGGTATAAGAACCACGACTGAACTAGACACTAGGCCTAGAGCCTCTAGAAGTGCTTGGACCACAAGGAACCACCCAAGGTAGTGACACAGGGGACCCACGGGGGACGCGTGCAGTGTAAATACACAACCGCGATACGCCGTTGACTTCTATGGAGAAAGTCGCGATCAGGAAATTAAAGAAAAGGGACACTTAAAGGAGGACTTGGAGCAAACCCTTTGAGAACTAGTACTTTGAAGAGTCTCTACCCACGGAGCACCGGAGTACTCGTGTTACCTCACCCAGGAAGCCGGGTGCATAGGTGCCTTTCGAGGTCGGGTTTCGTCGTCGATTTGAATGGCGATCTGCTGCAAAGTGCTGCTGGCGACCAAGTGGAAAGTGTCCGGGTGGATCCAAGAGTGGATCGGAGATCTGAAGAACCTGAAAGCAGAGGGGACAGAGTCTGGGTCACTAGCCAGTGACCAGGAAGGCGATGGACAGATGCCCACCGATGTCGAGTGCTTCAGGTGCGTTGACGGTCGTCTTGACTCTTCAGCCACGAGGTCCAGGAGGCGTTGTCGGCAACCAGGAGCAGGATTCGGGCTGGTACACGATGTCTGTCGAGTGCTGAGGTGTCGGCGACCGGATTGGACCCAACAAGCCTTGGCAACGGCAAGTCTCGATGAAGATGTAGATCGTCGATGGTGCAGACCAGCAAGGTCTGGGGAACTCACCCAGCGAGGGTAAGTGAGGGCAGGCCTGGAGCAACCAGGATGCCAAGTAAGAAAAAGATTGGCCTTCGTTAAGGGCTACTAGCCAACGGGCTAGCGACCACGAAGGAGCCTCGAGGCGTCGCACGTGGATCTGGCTCACAGGACACTCGTGGAGTGGAGGCCAGTGATCTTCGGTGCAGTTGGTGCTGGAGGCTAGGGCTACTCGGAGCCCAAAGCACGACTTCGTGGGAGACCCAGAAGAGGATGCACTTGCAAATGTGCTCGGTGTCCAGGGTCACGGTCTCACGTCACCCACGATAGCTACGGGCCTCAGCTTTGCTGGGGACTCAGGGTAGCCTCGGAGAAGTCTGAGAATCCACCTCTGGTGATGCGATGACTTCGGCGTCCGGCAGGGAGCTTCAGAAATGCGAACCGGACAGATGCTTCTTTGGTGCCTGCCAAGCAGGGAGTCACTCCTTGACCCCAAGGGAGATTCTTCTGTCCTCTAATCTTGAGTAGAGCGTCGAAGGTCCAGGATTCTGTTTCAGAGTTTCGTCCAGGGATAATCTAAAGTCCTAAGGACTGGGTTCCTATACTTATACTAAGTTTAGGGGTTGGACTACTCTGTGGCCCCACCTATGGGTGGGTCAGGGCAGAGGGTGGCTACACCCTTTCCCTTTGTCCAGTTCACGCCAAAGCAGGGGCTGCAAGCCTGATCCGGTTTGAACTGGGGTATGCATAGGGACACCAAGTGTGCCCCCAGTGCAGGACTTCAAAGCACCCGAAAGTGCTCCCGCCCAGCCCCAATACACATTATCCTGTCTGGGGAGGTGGTCACACCTCCCTGGGACAGAAACCTATTGTCCAGGCCTCCCCTGCCGGAGTTTCGTCCAGCAGCAGGAGGCCAGACTCGTGTCTGTGGCAGCAGCATCCATTTTGTGATGCCAGGGCTTTGGAAAGAAGTTACCGGGCTAGCCAGAGTTAACATGTCTTTCCCTCTAGAAGGGTGGAATGCTACCCCGCCGCCAGGATTGGCGGGGGGTAGTATTCAAGATGTTTGACACCAAACACGACATGTTTAGGTGCAGCCATTCCAAAGTTAGCATTTAACGCGAGGTTATAATGCGCTTAAGAGTATATGGTCAGGCTGCACTACAAACAGCATCAGAGAAGGGTCTCCGAGCGCTGCAGAGGGCCCTGCTCATGCAGGGGCACCCTCTCACATAGGAACCATGCACTCTGCCTTCAGGATTGATAAGGCCTGCCTTAGGAGTGACTTATAGGTTTATATGTGTGTATGTATTTAGTGATATAGGTAACCTATATCACAGTAAGAGTGCATGCACCACCTTACCCAGGCTGCAGTAGCAGACCTGTGGTGTCAGTTTGGATGGCCTTCCAGGGGTGGCATAATACATGCTGCAGCCCCTGGTAGGCCTCTGAGGTACCTATGCCCTTGGTACATAGTATACCATATACTAGGGACTTATAAGGGCACTCAGATTCAATCAGTGATGTGCCTAAGGCACATGGAAACCATTTTAGAGAGGAAGCAGCTAGGCTGGGGTTCTGATTAGCAGGGCCCCAGCCAGACTAATGTCGAAAAACAGTGAAGCATCAGCAAAAAGTGGGGGTACCCATGTGAAGCAGATCCTACTCTCCTACACAACCCCCAAACGTAGGGACATTAAACTAACCTTGCCCAGTTAAGTCTTCATGTTCTAAGTGGAAGTACCTAGAGAGTCCATCTGCATTGGCATGGTTACTCCCAGGTCTATGTTCCACTGTAAAGTCCATCCCCTGTAGGAAATGGACCACCTAAGCAGTTTGGGGTTTTCACCCTTCATTTGTTTTAGCCATAAGAGGGGCTTATGGTCTGTCTGAACCAGGAAGTGTGTACCAAACAAGTATGGCCTCAACTTCTTCAGAGCCCAGACCACAGCAAAGGCCTCCCTCTCTATGGCTGACCAACGTTTCTCTCTAGGGGTCAGCCTTCTGCTAATAAAGCTACTGGCTGATCCTGACCTTCTTCATTCAATTGTGACAGTACAGCCCCTACCCCCAATTCAGATGCATCAGTTTGAACAATGAACTTCTTGGAGTAATCAGGACTCTGTAGAATGGGAGCAGTGCACATGGCCTGCTTCAGGTCATCAAATGCCTTTTGACAGCTAACTGTCCACTGAACCTTTTGGGCATTTTCTTAGAAGTTAAGTCATTCAGGGGTGTCACTATTGATCCATACCCCTTGACAAATCTCCTATAGTACCCAGTCAGGCCTAAGAAGGCTCTCACCTGAGTCTGGGTAGTTGGAGCAGTCCAGTCCATGATAGTCTGGATCTTGCTCTGCAAGGTTGAACCTGGCCTCCACCCACAAGGTGGCCCAGGTACACAACCTGACTCTGCCCTATCTGGCACTTAGTGGCCTTGATAGTCAGGCCTGCCTTTTGCAGGGCCTGTAAAACATTCCTGAGGTGGACCAGGTGATCCTCCCAGGTGGAGCTAAAGACAGCAATATCATCTAGATATGCTGCACTATAAACTTCAGACCTGTGAGAACTGTATTCACCAACCTCTGGAAAGTGGCAGGTGCATTCTTCAGACCAAAGGGCATCACCACAAATTGATAATGCCCACTAGGGGTTGAGAATGCTGTTTTGGGCTTTGCAGTATCAGCTAGTCTGATCTGCCAGTAGCCAGCTGTCAAGTCAAATGTGCTGAGATATTTGGCTGAGGCCAAAGTATCTATGAGCTCATCTGCCCTTGGTATTGGATGGGCATCAGTCCTAGTGACTGCATTGAGACCCCTGTAGTCCACACAAAACCTCATCTCTCTTTTTCCACCACTGGTGTGAGGTTTTGGTACAAGGACCACTGGACTAGCCCAAGGGCTATCTGAGGGTTCAATAACTCCCAACTCCAACATTTTCTGGACTTCAGTCCTGATACAGTCCCTGACATGGTCAGGTTGCCTATAAATCTTATTTTTAATAGGCAGACTGTCCCCAGTGTCCACTTCATGAGTGCACCAGGTGGTCTGACTGGGTGTCAGTGAAAACATATGTCTAAACTGATTGAGCACTTGTCTACAATCAGTTTGTTGCTGGAGTAGTGAGGCTGCCTGCCAAGGCTGCACCATCTACTGACCCATCGTCAGGGTTCTGTGAGAGCAGGTCAGGGAGTGGGTCACTCTCTTCCTCCTGCCCTTCATCAGTAGCCATGAGCAAGCCCATGTCTGCCCTGTCCACATATGGTTTTAACCTGTTGACATGGAGAACCCTGTGGGGACTCCTGGGTGTTCCTAGGTCTACTAAGTAGGTAACCTCACCCTTCTGCTCAACAATAGTGTGGGGTCCACTCCATTTGTCTTGGAGAGCTGCTGGGGCCACTGGCTCCAACACCCACACCTTCTGTCCTGGCTGGTAAACAGTCAGAACAGCCTTTTGGTCATGCCAGGCCTTTTGAAGTTCCTGGCTAGCCTCAAGGTTTTTGGTTGCCTTTTTCATATACTCAGCCATCCGGGAGCGGAGACCAAGTACATAGTCCACTATGTCTTGCTTTGGGGGCTTGAGAGGTAACTCCCATCCTTCCTTCACCAAGCACAGTGGACCCCTCACAGGGTGGCCAAACAGAAGTTCAAAGGGCTGTAACCAACCCCTTCTGAGGCACCTCCCTATATGCAAATAAAAGGCAGGGCAAGAGTATGTCCCATCTTCGCCTAAGCTTTTCTGGGAGCCCTTTAATCATGCCCTTCAAGGTTTTGTTGAATCTCTCAACTAAACCATTGCATTGTGGGTGATAGGGTGTGGTGAACTTATAAGTCACTCCACACTCCTTCCACATTGCTTTTAAGTACCCAGACATGAAGTTAGCACCCCTGTCTGATACTACCTCCTTAGGAAAGCCCACTCTTGAGAAAATTCCCAGGAGGGCCCTTGCCACCACAGGTGCTGTAGTGGTCCTGAGGGGAATAGCTTCTGGGTACCTGGTGGCATGATCCACTACCACCAGGATAAACCTGTGCCCAGATGCTGTTTGGGGATCCATGGGACCAACAATGTCAATCCCTACCCTTTCAAAGGGCACCCCCACCACAGGTAGTGGTATCAGGGGGCCTTTGTAGTGCCACCTGCCTTGCCACTGGCCTGGCAGGTTACACAGGAGCGACAAAACTCCTTGGTGTCTTCAGACATGTGGGGCCAGTGAAAGTGAGGGACAATTCTGTCCCAAGTCTTGTTCTGGCCCAGGTGACCTGCCAAGGGAATATCATGGGCTAGGGTCAATAGGAAGCCCCTGAACTTCAGAGGTATAACCAACCTCCTGGTAGCACCAGGCTTGGGGTCTCTACTCTCTGAGTACAGGAGTCCATCATCCCAATACACTGTATGGGGACCACTAGCTTTCCCAGCAGCCTCAGCAGCAGCTTGCTGTCTGAGGGGTTCAAGGAGGGGCAGCTCTGCTGCTCCTGGCTCAGATCTGCCCTAGAAGGTCCCCTGTCCCCAAGAACTCAACCTGGTCAGGTTCAAGTTCCTCTGGGACAGTTCCTTCTTCAGGACTGAGATCATCCCCCTCAAGGGACTGATCTTCCTCCTGAGCCAAGGGGAAGGCACTGCCTTAACCCTACTACTCCTCCTCTTGGAAGGCACTTGGTCCATTCTTCCAGAATCCAAGGCCTGTTCAGTGCTAGACATTTTGGCTTGTGACCTGGTCACAGCAAACACATCTGCAGGGATCCCCAGCATTTCTGCATGGGTCCTGAGCTCCACTTCTGCCCAAGCAGAAGTCTCTAAGTCATTGCCAAGCAAGCATTCGACTGGTAGGTTTGCACTCACCACAACCTTCTTAAGGCCAGTTACCCCTCCCCAGGAGAAGTTAACAACTGCCAGAGTATGGTCTGTTCTGACATTGCTAGCATTGGTCACTTGGTACATCTCACCAAGTATAACTTGCCCAGGATTCACAAGGTCTTGTGTCACCATTGTGACACTTGCCCCTGTGTCCCTAAATGCCAAAGCCTCACGTCCATTGATTAAAGGCTGTTGTCTGTACTTGCCCAGATTACTGGGACTCACAGAGGAGGTCACATCCATGCCTCCATCACAGACTAACACAGCCTGAGTCAGTTCTCTGACTAGGTCAGAGCCCAACTCAGTACCCAGGGTGAACCCTACTAAACCCTTGGCTGGAGCACTCCCACCAACTGTAACTGTACTAGGGGAACAGGTGCCTTAGGGGCATTGGTGGGTGCTGGACTTGAGTCTTTGGACTTGGTGCAATCACTGGTCCAGTGGGTCTTTTGCTTACAGACCTTGCACCATGGTTTTCTTTGGCCTTTCCCTTTGGTAGACTGTGAATCCCCACCTGAAGAAGATTTTTGGGGGCCTGATGAAGACTTTTGATCTTTACCCTTCTCCCCACCCTTTTCAGAGTTCTTAGCATCTTGCTTCTTGGTTTCCCCACCTTGGTTCTGTACCTTCTGCTTCACCCTGGTTCTGACCCATTTGTCTGCCTTCTTTCCCAATTCTTGGGGAGAGGTCAGATCAGAGTCTACCAGGTATTGATGCAACAGCTGATTTTGACAGTTATTAAGAATCTGCTCCCTCATTATCAGATTGTACAATCCTGAGAAGTCACACACCTTACTGCCCATCAACCAGCCTTCCAGAGCCTTGGCAGAACAATCCACATAGTCTACCCAGTCTTGAGTCTGTGCTTTTGGGTATCTCTGAACTTCAACCTGTACTGTTCAGTGGTTAGGCCAAACCCATCAATAAGAGCACTCTTCAAGACCTTGTAATTATCAGCATCCTCCTCTCTAACAGTGAGGAGCTTATCTCTACCTTTGTCTGCAAAGGAGAGCCACAAGATTGCTGCCCACTGCTCCTGAGGGACCTTCTGTACTTTACAGGCCCTCTCTAGAGCAGTTATCCACTTGTGGATGTCATCCCCATTCTGATAGGGAGGGACAATCTTGCTCAGGTTCCTATGGTCATAGGACCTTTCCCTATCTCTAGGGACATGGCTGCCACCATGGGACTCTAGTCCCAACTTTCTTCTCTCTCTAAAGAGATCTAGGGACTCCCTGTCTATAGCCAGTTGCTGTCTTTCTGATTTCAAGCTGAGCTTCCTCATATTGAATCAGCCTCTTTCTTCTCTCATGAGAGGATTCCCTCCTATGAGATGAGACAGAGCTCCCTATTGAGGTGCCAGAGTGGTTAGACTCCTGAGAAGGAGATCTAGACTTTCTGGGCACACTCATAATCCTTCCTGGGGGGACAAAGTGGGGATCATCCTGATCATCCTCTTCATCTTCCTCAGGAGGGATTGGATTATCCAGGTCAGGGCCATTGTCACCCTCCTGGCCAGTTTCAGAGGGGGCTGGGGTATTGGTACCCCTGGTCCCATCCTCATCTTCTGCCCCACCCTCAGCTCCTACCCCTTCAGTCCCCAAGGGCTTACTAAGGTCATAAGCCACCAACAACTCTTTAAGGTGTTGGGTGGTGGGACTTTAGCCTGTCCTTAATTTCCTCAAGTTACATAAAGCTCTCAATTCCAAGAATGGGAGTGTATCATACTTGGAGGGTGGAAGCTCAGTGGCTTCCTGCAAGGATTCTTTAGATCCTACCCTTAAAGACATTACTAGTGTGGTGTGGTGTATGCACTACCTACTCTAGTGTGGCCTACTAAACTCTCTTGAGTTGTAGAAAGGGTTGTGCTATCCCTTAACACACAACTCTAAGTTCAGTAGAACTTACTGTATTCTAAGCTTAAATTATATGTACCTTAGGTACCTTTAGTGGTTTTCAGTTGATCAATTCAATTGAGATTATCTGGTAAAACAATAGCAAGCTGGAATCCCACACGCTGCACACCAATGTGAGAAGTTGGCCTGGTATATGCTGTCCACTAATTATAGTGGGCACCTTGCACCAGTCCAAACAACCCCTTATTGGAGATAGGTTAAAGACAACCTTATTGAAAGCTATCCTAGTGGTAGCTATGGAGAGCAGCCTTCAGGCTAAGTCTTGAAGGAATGTAAAGCAGCTTGTTTTACCAGTCTATAATCTCTTGAGTGACCAAATGAAAGAGCACCACACCAGGTATATATTCAAAATATATGTATTTATTGCTAAACACACCCCTCTAGTCTCTTTATGAGGCTAGAGTTCGAAATACATAAGTTAGAAGTTATTTAAACACAGTAATAGCACAAATACACGTTTGGGCCCTAGGGCGTACCAAACCATATACCAATAAAGTGGTATAAGAACCACGACTGAACTAGACACTAGGCCTAGAGCCTCTAGAAGTGCTTGGACCACAAGGAACCACCCAAGGTAGTGACACAGGGGACCCACGGGGGACGCGTGCAGTGTAAATACACAACCGCGATACGCCGTTGACTTCTATGGAGAAAGTCGCGATCAGGAAATTAAAGAAAAGGGACACTTAAAGGAGGACTTGGAGCAAACCCTTTGAGAACTAGTACTTTGAAGAGTCTCTACCCACGGGAGCACCGGAGTACTCGTGTTACCTCACCCAGGAAGCCGGGTGCATAGGTGCCTTTCGGGGTCGGGTTTCGTCGTCGATTTGAATGGCGATCTGCTGCAAAGTGCTGCTGGCGACCAAGTGGAAAGTGTCCGGGTGGATCCAAGAGTGGATCGGAGATCTGAAGAACCTGAAAGCAGAGGGGACAGAGTCTGGGTCACTAGCCAGTGACCAGGAAGGCGATGGACAGATGCCCACCGATGTCGAGTGCTTCAGGTGCGTTGACGGTTGTCTTGACTCTTCAGCCACGAGGTCCAGGAGGCGTTGTCGGCAACCAGGAGCAGGATTCGGGCTGGTACACGATGTCTGTCGAGTGCTGAGGTGTCGGCGACCGGATTGGACCCAACAAGCCTTGGCAACGGCAAGTCTTGATGAAGATGTAGATCGTCGATGGTGCAGACCAGCAAGGTCTGGGGAACTCACCCAGCGAGGGTAAGTGAGGGCAGGCCTGGAGCAACCAGGATGCCAAGTAAGAAAAGATTGGCCTTCGTTAAGGGCTACTAGCCAACGGGCTAGCGACCGCGAAGGAGCCTCGAGACGTTGCACGTGGATCTGGCTCACAGGACACTCGTGGAGTGGAGGCCAGTGATCTTCGGTGCAGTTGGTGCTGGAGGCTAGGGCTACTCGGAGCCCAAAGCACGACTTCGTGGGAGACCCAGAAGAGGATGCACTTGCAAATGTGCTCGGTGTCCAGGGGTCACGGTCTCACGTCACCCACGATAGCTACGGGCCTCAGCTTTGCTGGGGACTCAGGAGTAGCCTCGGGGAAGTCTGAGAATCCACCTCTGGTGATGCGATGACTTCGGCGTCCGACAGGAGCTTCAGAAATGCGAACCGGACAGATGCTTCTTTGGTGCCTGCCAAGCAGGGAGTCACTCCTTGACCCCAAGGGAGATTCTTCTGTCCTCTAATCTTGAGTAGAGCGTCGAAGGTCCAGGATTCTGTTTCAGAGTTTCGTCCAGGGATAATCTAAAGTCCTAAGGACTGGGTTCCTATACTTATACTAAGTTTAGGGGTTGGACTACTCTGTGGCCCCACCTATGGGTGGGTCAGGGCAGAGGGTGGCTACACCCCTTTCCCTTTGTCCAGTTCACGCCAAAGCAGGGGCTGCAAGCCCTGATCCGGTTTGAACTGGGGTATGCCTAGGGACACCAAGTGTGCCCCCAGTGCAGGACTTCAAAGCACCCGAAAGTGCTCCCGCCCAGCCCCAATACACATTATCCTGTCTGGGGAGGTGGTCACACCTCCCTGGGACAGAAACCTATGTCCAGGCCTCCCCTGCCGGAGTTTCGTCCAGCAGCAGGAGGCCAGACTCGTGTCTGTGGCAGCAGCATCCATTTTGTGATGCCAGGGCTTTGGAAAGAAGTTACCGGGCTAGCCAGAGTTAACATGTCTTTCCCTCTAGAAGGGTGGAATGCTACCCCCGCCGCCAGAATTGGCGGGGGGTAGTATTCCAAGATGTTTGACACCAAACACGACATGTTTAGGTGCAGCCATTCCAAAGTTAGCATTTAACGCGAGGTTATAATGCGCTTAAGAGTATATGGTCAGGCTGCACTACAAACAGCATCAGAGAAGGGTCTCCGAACGCTGCAGAGGGGCCCTGCTCATGCAGGGGCACCCTCTCACATAGGAACCATGCACTCTGCCTTCAGGATTGATAAGGCCTGCCTTAGGAGTGACTTATAGGTTTATATGTGTGTATGTATTTAGTGATATAGGTAACCTATATCACAGTAAGGAGTGCATGCACCACCTTACCCAGGCTGCAGTAGCAGACCTGTGGTGTCAGTTTGGATGGCCTTCCAGGGGTGGCATAATACATGCTGCAGCCCCTGGTAGGCCTCTGAGGTACCTATGCCCTTGGTACATAGTATACCATATACTAGGGACTTATAAGGGCACTCCAGATTCCAATCAGTGATGTGCCTAAGGCACATGGAAACCATTTTAGAGAGGAAGCAGCTAGGCTGGGGTTCTGATTAGCAGGGCCCCAGCCAGACTAATGTCGAAAAACAGTGAAGCATCAGCAAAAAGTGGGGGTACCCATGTGAAGCAGATCCTACTCTCCTACAATGATGATAACCATGTACATCATGTACATCAAAAGAAAAACCACAAGTAAACAAAAATAGGCTTTATTCAGCAAATGTCAACAAAAAATCAGAAGTCCAAATTAAACTAAGGCCAATGGCCAGTCCAAATACACAGTCCCAACAGGGTGATATGTGACAACTTGTCACCCATTGCTTGCCTGCACTGGTAGGGACAGGGGACATCCCCCTTGGAGGGGCATACAAGGGGCAGGCCAGGCACCGCAGGGACAGGATCAGGGGATGCCAGAGTGAGGCAGTGAAGGGGTGGTGGGTGCAGGAGTGTCACCAGCAACTGCAGTGGCGGTGTCTGATTCAGGGGGGGGGCCGGCACCACTGCAGTGCCCGAGTCAGACGGGGTGGTTGTGGACTCCACTGCAGTGCATGCCTCCAAGGGAGTGGAAGGGGGGCAGATGAGGTGGGCAGGACAGAGGGGGGACCCGGTCTCCACACCAGTGGCACAAACAGGCTGAGCGTCTGGGTTGGGGGTGGAAGAGCAAGTGGCAGGGGGAGGGCCTAAGCAGTTTGGGGATGCGGTATCGGTGTGTGGGGGAACCTGGGGCAGGGTGTGGCGGTGGAACCTGTGGAGTGGTGGCCTGGGGGATGGAGGAGAGAGACTGGGTGGTGGAGCTGCGTGGTGGTGGTGGTGGGGTCTTGCCCTTCCTGGTCCGGGGGACTTCCGAATGGGGTCCTCAGTCTGTCTGCGCCTGGGAGGGTGTCCGGGGGCGAGGGCACTCCCCTCTGTGTGGGTGGACTTCCTCTTCCCCGGTATGCCGGATCTGCAGGATCGGAGGGGAAGAGACCGAGGTCACACAGGAAGACCTGCTGTGTAGGTGGGGTTGCAGGTGAGGCAAGGGAAGGGGTCTTGGAGGGAGAGGATTTGGAGGACTGCGGAGTGACTGTGGATGCCTGTGTGTGTGTCTGTTCCCCATCCCCTGTGTGTGTGGTATCTGTCCCCTGAGGATGCTTGTGTGCACGTCTTGCCTTTCTTTTGGGTGTGTCTGTGCTGCTCGTGTCTGTGTGCTTGGGTGAATGTGCAGGTGTGCATGTGCTTTGGACAGGTAGGGTGCCAGGAAGTGTGGATGGGGCAGAGGTAGGAGGTGGGAGGGACTGCTGGAGGAGGGACACTGCTGCCGTCAGGGAGGAGTCCATGGCCTCATTGCTCCTCTGTAGGGCAGACATACCCGTCGAGATGCCCTCCATGAACGACACCAGCTGTGTCAACAGAGTGGTGTGTGCATGGAGGACACTCAGCATTGCTGTCTGCCCTACATGGAGCTGCCAAAGTAGGTACACAGACTCCTCACTCAGGGCAGCAGGGGACACAGGGGCAGGGGGTGCGGTGCCTGGCACGAAGGAGACATGCTCCCGAACACGGGAGCCTCCACGGACGTCTGGAATTGGAGCCAATGGGAGGGCGGTGCTGGTGGTGGTGGGGCCAGACAGACTAGCGGGGGTGTGGTGGCTGCTGACACCCGCCTCCACAAGGGAGTCATCTTCCGAGCTGCTGTGGTCCTCAGCTGAGGTGGATGGTGCTGAGGACTCCTCGGTGTGGCTCCCCTCGCCCTCCGTGCCACTGGGTGCCTCTGACCACTCGTCGGATGCTGACCCAGTCTGGCTCCGCTGCTCCTCCTGGTCCGTGGAGCTGTCCCCTCCTGTGGCCGTGGATGTATCTGCAAACAATTAGGGAAACAGACAAACATCAGTCACCTGCACTGACCGCACACACCACAGTAAGTACAGCACTTACAGAGCCAGCCCTGGCATCCTTAGAAGAACATTGCCAAAACTCCTCACACAGATTTGGAGAAGCCAATTGTCAGTCTGATGGTCAACCATGGGACTCACACCCCTCCTGCCCTTGCACCCATCTGTCTGGTGCCTGTCTGATGGTAAGACCCCAGTGTGGACACATGCACCACCTACACAGTTGTTGGACATTGCATGGAACACAGTGAAGTATGTGAACATGCACACATCACATCTCTTGCCACTGAGTCAGTGCAGGTGTCCGGAAAAAGGGATGGCCAGAGTCTAAATAGAAATGCATGTGATGCATACCAGCACCAGACACCATGATGCACCCATGTCCGGATAGTCCATGCCACAATGGGGTGCATGTTGCACATGTCACTCCCCTGCAGGATCACTCTTAGGAAGTTTAATGCCATGACACAGGCATGCCTGCAAAGTCATACATCACTGTCTCCAGTCACATGGCCATGGCAGCCTGCCAACAACAGTCTGCACTGTGTCACAATCCTAGGACATGGGGAATGCAAGTTATGTAACTGACAAGTGCACATGTCCATCCCCCACACACCACATCATCTGTACTAGTATTTGTCCACGACATGGCAATTGGACATATGGGGGACATGAAACACAACTCCCAGAACCTGAGCACCTCACAGTGTGCTGTGAATGAATAACAGCTGCCTGAAAGTCACAGTTGCATACACCTGTGTGCACAGTCAAGTGATCAAACATCTATAAGTCACAGAAGTATCGTCTCACATGGTCACATCTCAGATGGCATGCTGAACCCTAACCGACAAACATCCCAGTAGTCCTGACAACGAAGCCACAGCACACTGACACAGAGGCAGACACCTGAGGGAACATGTCACTGATCACAACATGTCAGATGATCCACGGGAGTGGGAGTAGAGTCTATTGTATGCCCTGGAGTAGGCATGACTGTCCAGCTCCACCTGTAAGAGGGATGAGTCCTGGACAGTAGGCAGGTGTCTAAGCATGTGTGACACACTTTATATACATACTCCTGAGGCCCAAACATTGTTCCCACCCTCAGCATGGGGGTGTGCCAAAAACCCCAGGGACATGTGGTGAATCAGATCAGCAAGTGGACCACATATCAAAGTTACACCCAGATTACATGTCAGGACTTGGGCATTGTGTGAGCAATTGACCCACCCATGAATCACACAACATAGTCACCGGAACAAATGCTGTCCCCCACCTTGAGCAAAGCAAAATGCAATGACACAGTCCCCAAGTGACACAATTTCCTGACTGTAAGTGCCACACATATGCGTATCAGATGAGGAGTGGGCATGTCACAATAGAGGGACATGGGTCCTGGACCACAAGACTGATGTACTGTGGAAGTTTAACCAGGCCAGAGGAGGGCACATAGCATGTCAGACAAAGTGCACAGTGCTGTCATGGACTCACCCCCTCCTTGCTGCTGTCTGGCCTTCAGCTGCCCATCCAGGTCAGGGAAGACCACCGCCAGGATCCTGAGCATGTGGGGGTCAGGGTCCGGTGTCCGCCCCTCCTGCGAGGAGGCGACAGCTTCAGCTGGACCCTTGCGATCCTCCGGGTCCAGCCTCGAAGGTCCTGCCACCTCTTCTGGCAGTTGCGGATCCGGCGCTTGTAGTCCCCACGGATCTTACTGCCCGGGCGATGGTCAGCCAGATTTTCTGCTTCTGGTGGGCATCAACCTGTGAGGATGACAAAGTGAAAATGCCATTACTACACATGCAACATATCTGTGCATCACACAGTTGGATATAAATGTCTCAATCACTGGGGCACATGATGTACACAGGCAGTGCAACGATGGCTATGAACAGTTTGCCAGCAGTTACTACATGGTATCATTGCATGGAAAGTAAACCTTGTTGGAATGCACTGTTACTGCACTGTACATGTTCAGTGCATGTAACTACACACTTTGGGGGCTCAGAACTACTCAGTGAGCATGCTAGCCAGTGGTGTGCACACTGTAAGTCCTGCTAGTCAGACAACATGCAAAATTAGTAACGCAGTGGACGGCACACTCACCTTCTCCCCTGGTGTCCCATACAGCTTGCTGTACTGTGGAAGGAGGCTGTCCAGCAGGGCCTGGTTCTCCTCAAGGCTGAAGGCTGGGGCTCTCTCCACAGTACGTGCCATTGCAGTAGCCAGAGGATGCAGAGACAGCAGCAGTGTTGGTGGCAGATGTCGTCCTGGAGCATGTAGTGCAGGCAAGTGAGCTCTCAGGGGAACAGCCAGCATTATATGTGTGCTGCAGAGGCAGATACTGTCCCATGTGTCCAAAGTGATAGGTCCAAGTCGTTTGCATCTTCTGAATCTGACCAATCCATGGAATAGCAGCACTAATACACGCCCACATTATCCTTCAAAAATCCAAGTTCATGACACCCATGATTTTGCAACATTGTTGTGGCTGGCCAACTGAATTCACTGCATCAGACTCGTTGAAACGTCGAATACGCGTCCGTTGCCATGCCAGGCCCCAGCCAACGCGTGTGTTGCGGCGCACCGTGCTGGCCGCCGAAGAACACTGCCAGGGCAAAGCAACTCGGAATAGATCAGACGCCTCGGAAGAACTACACTTCCCATGAGGCATTGAGAACGTTACGCACGTGACGTCACGACGTGGCTGCAGCCGGGAATATGAAGGCTTCCGGGACAGAGATCGGGTGCCGTTGATTCTGGAGCCGGAGGCAGAAGGTGTTACGGACGGACATCGTAGCGGTAGGGGTGCGGTTCGCACCAGTTTCTACTTCTACAGTTTTCTTACTATGTAGGGCCTTTAGGGCATTCTCTTTGTTACTTCCGAGTGGAAGCACGTCTTTTACTGCTGACTGGTGCCGTTGGACGAGCCGCATTGAAGGCTTTTGCGGTGCTAGTCGTTTAGCATGATACGCTGATCTTGGTCCCGATCACGGCGTAAACCTTGGCAATTGCACTACCGGGCTAATCTCTATACAGTGCTATCTACCTGTGTAAGGCCTTCATTAAAGGAAGAAGAATAGCTGCTTGGCTAAATCTTGGCATCATATATATAGATTATTGGGTGATTAACTTGACCACAAGACATTGCTGTTTGGTCATCGTTAATATATATTGCAAAGGTTCCAAGAAGGATTGGAGTCTTTGGTCCAGGCAACTCGTGTTATGATTATATGAATACTCACAAAGGGGCAACTGAATCGGGGACGCTCTAATAACGAGACTATCTTGCCATGTTTATTATGTATCCACCAACAGGGGCTTGTTGAGCATATCCAGATGGAAGCTCCGCTCCCCCTGTACAGCATTATTTTGAATCACTTATGGTATGTAGCGTATGCTCCCTTCCCCATTATACAGTACAGGCAATGTACTGCTGTGAATTAATGTGTTCTCTGTTTATAGATTTGTTTTGGCTTCTCTACAAGAGGAACATCACTTGCAAAACGAAGAACCGTTATTTTCCTTTACAGGTATAAGGGCCACTCCTACCAGTTAGTCTATTGTCAGTTATTATGCGTTAAGGTGTAGGGGCTTGACTTCATAGTCATTTGTTCTCGTTGCAGGTCTCCCTCCCCGCTGACCCCATCCTTCCCTTCCCTCGCCTGATCACCCCATTGAGTCTGTTGTGTCGATCAGACCTTGGGGCTATCAGGAGGTGGACCCCATTGAGCATCGTACGACTCCGAGGATTCAAGGACCTGACAGAATCAACGGCCCAAGAATTGTTATCCTCCCGGTCGTACGCTGGTATGGCCACCTTAGAGGACGTCATAGGCGCCTTGGCCTTGATACAGGCCGAATTGGCCGCTTCTAGGGCTGAAACGGCTGCGTTACAGGCGCAAGTGGACAAGATACAAAGAAACCCTTTTGATATAGGGACAGCGCACTTTTCACGGGCTGCTCCGGTGGTGGTGGAGATCCCTACACCTATTCCTTTAGCCTCACCAGAAAGATTCTATGGGGATAGCAGCAAGGTACAGGTGTTCATTACACAGGTCTTACTACACTTTACATGTAAGGTTAAGGCGTTCAACACAAACCATGCCAGAGTAGCGTTCCTGATATCTTATCTGGCAGGGGATGCAGCCCAGTGGGCTGTACCGCTGGTTAAAAGAGATGACCCCCTCCTGCATGACTGGGACTCCTTTCTCATTGAATTCGAGAAACGTTCAATCGCAGAGCAGCCACCCTCTCCGCAGATAGGGAGTTGCTGGAGCTGAAACAGGGTAACCGGGATCTCATCTCCTATTTAAACGATTTCAGACGATTGGTAACGGAAGCCGATTGGCCTGAAGCCAAGCAAGCGGCTATCTTTCATCAAGGACTGCAGGAGGAGATGAAAGAGCGTATTAGCCCAGATTGATCCACAACCAGTGTCTTGTGCAGATCTCATCAGCCTGGTCTTACGATTGGATCACCGTCTTAGCGAGCGAAAAGGAGAACATAAGAAGAAGGACAGATACGCACCCCGTCATGAACCATCAAAGACCCCCGAAAGTAGTCAAAGCGCTAAATCGGAACCTATGGAGATTGGGGCAGCGCGCTCCCCTCTTACTACCGAGGAAAGGGATTACCGTCGTAAGAAGGGGCTGTGCCTCTACTGCGGAAGAAGGGGCCATTTCATCAGGGAATGCACGCTGAGACCTAAATATTCCCGGACTGATTTTAAGAAGGTGTCTACAGTTGGGGCTCGACCCCAGACGGAAAACTAGAGTGCTTGAAGAAGGAGGAGGGGACCCCTTCAAGCCTAAAGTACATCCCTTCACTAGGAAATAACACCATGAATGAACATATCCATTTCTACATGGATTTACGGTTACTGATAAAGGAAGAATGGCGATTAGTTCGGGCCATGCTGGACTCTGGTGCCACCGGTTGTTTCATGGACCAGGAACAAGCTCTCTCCTTGGGCATCGAACTACAAGAGAAGGAGACACCGGAAGCGGTGTTTGCGGTAGATGGACGACGCTTGGATTCTGGGCCCATTCGTTTCCAAACAAAAACTTTGGAGGTTCTACAGGGAACTGACCACCGGGAAAGCCTGGCCTTTAACATCATCCAGGCACCACAATACGGGTTGATACTCGGATTGCCTTGGCTGAGAACACACAACCCCCTGGTGGACTGGGAGGAAAATACTCTTCTGTTTACTTCAGAGTATTGCATCTCTCACTGTAAGCAAACCTGTGTCACCCCAGCCTTGGCTTTGGCTTCCTGTCATCACGTTGCTACTCCAGTGGAACAGGATGTAAGCCTACCAGAGGAATATCAAGGATATGCCGAGGTGTTCGATGACTTAAAGGCAGAAGTGCTACCACCACACCGGCCCTACGATTGCCAAATAGACCTAGTGCCAGGTGCCGTCATACCAGCAGGGAGAGTATATGCTCTCACGGAACCGGAAAATACTCATCTCCGCGCTTACCTTGATAAGTCCAGGCAACTCGTGTTATGATTATATGAATACTCACAAAGGGGCAACTGAATCGGGGACGCTCTAATAACAAGACTATCTTGCCATGTTTATTATGTATCCACCAACAGGGGCTTGTTGAGCATATCCAGATGGAAGCTCCGCTCCCCCCCCCTGTACAGCATTATTTTGAATCACTTATGGTATGTAGCGTATGCTCCCTTCCCCATTATACAGTACAGGCAATGTAGTGCTGTGAATTAATGTGTTCTCTGTTTATAGATTTGTTTTGGCTTCTCTACAAGAGGAACATCACTTGCAGAACGAAGAACCGTTATTTTCCTTTACAGGTATAAGGGCCACTCCTACCAGTTAGTCTATTGTCAGTTATTATGCGTTAAGGTGTAGGGGCTTGACTTCATAGTCATTTGTTCTCGTTGCAGGTCTCCCTCCCCGCTGACCCCATCTTTCCCTTCCCTCGCCTGATCACCCCATTGAGTCTGTTGTGTCGATCAGACCTTGGGGCTATCAGGAGGTGGACCCCATTGAGCATCGTACGACTCCGAGGATTCAAGGACCTGACAGCGTGCGCACCGTTCGATCCATTGCTGTACAACGCGTATTTCGGGATACAACGCGTACCCGCTCACAACAGATGCAATGGGCCGGCCGGGCACACCGATCGGTCCATTGCTGTACAACGCGTACCCGCTCACAACAGATGCAATGGGCCAGCCGGGCACACCGATTGGTCCATTGCTGTACAACGCGTACCCGCTCACAACAGATGCAATGGGCCGGCCGGGCACACCGATCGGTCCATTGCTGTACAAAGCGTACCCGCTCACAACAGATGCTATGGGCCGGCCGGGCACACCGATCGGTCCATTGCTGTACAACGCGTACCCACTCACAACAGATGCAATGGGCCGGCCGGGCACACCGATCGGTCCATTGCTGTACAACGCGTATTACGGGATACAACGCGTACCAGCTCACAACAGATGCAATGGGCCGGCCGGGCACACCGATCGGTCCATTGCTGTACAACGCGTATTACGGGATACAACGCGTACCCGCTCACAACAGATGCAATGGGCCGGCCGGGCACACCGATCGGTCCATTGCTGTACTGCTGCGCATTACGGGATACAACGCGTACCCGCTCACAACAGATGCAATGGGCCGGCCGGGCACACCTATCGGTCCATTGCTGTACAACGCGTATTACGGGATACAACGCGTACCCGCTCACAACAGATGCAATGGGCCGGCCGGGCACACCGATCGGTCCATTGCTGTACAACGCATATCCGCTCACAACAGATGGAATGGGCCGGCCGGGCACACCGATCGGTCCATTGCTGTACAACGCGTATTACGGGATACAACGCGTACCCGCTCACAACAGATGCAATGGGCCGGCTGGGCACACCGATCGGTCCATTGCTGTACAACAGCGTACCCGCTCACAACAGATGCAATGGGCCGGCCGGGCACACCGATCGGTCCATTGCTGTACAGCAGCGTACCCGCTCACAACAGATGCAATGGGCCGGCCGGGCACACCGATCGGTCCATTGCTGTACTAACGCGTATTATGGGATACAACGCGTACCCGCTCACAACAGATGCAATGGGCCGGCCGGGCACACCGATTGGTCCATTGCTGTACAACGCGTATTACGGGATACAACGCGTACCCGCTCACAACAGATGCAATGGGCCGGCCGGGCACACCGATCGGTCCATTGCTGTGCTACGCGTACCCGCTCACAATAGATGCAATGGGCCGGCCGGGCACACCGATCGGTCCATTGCTGTACTACGCGTACCCGCTCACAACAGATGCAATGGGCCAGCCGGGCACACCGATCGGTCCATTGCTGTACAACGCGTATTACGGGATACAACGCGTACCCGCTCACAACAGATGCAATGGGTCGGCCGGGCACACCGATCGGTCCATTGCTGCCTGCTACCATATTACGGGATACAACGCGTACCCGCTCACAACAGATGCAATGGGCCGGCCGGGCACACCGATCGGTCCATTGCTGCTACAACTCGTACCCGCTCACAACAGATGCAATGGGCCGGCCGGGCACACCGATCGGGCCATTGCTGTACTAACAGCGTACCTGTACAGGTCAGTCGCATATGTCACCATGCTTGTCACTGGTGAACGTATGCCAGCCACATATACCTGCCAGAGACCCAGGGGCACACCTACAACACCACACCCAGTCCACACTGTTTCCTAAGGCATGTAAAGCTGCATTACCTTTTCTGTGTATGGGGGTTAACATGTGGTTTCTGTGGTGGCACTTGTGGGCAGCCACACCCAGGCTGTGCATGTGTTAATGGGGACAGGGTCCTTTGTGTGTTGTGCACATGACCACTGTGATGTGCAACAGTTCATTTCGGAGCATGTGGCATGGTCACATTTCCAGGTTGTGTATGTGTGTGTCATGTCACATACCCCCTGGGTCCCGTGGGGGAAGGCATGTACGTCACAGGGTGACCCATTGCCACAATAGTGATGTCCCTCCACAGTCTGTGTGCATGTTGTGTTTCCGATGTCTCTGATTCCATGTGCACGATGGGAGACAGTCTCCACATCAACGTTGTTTGTGCATGGACTTTGATGTTGTGCGTCACTGGCGTCCATGTCTGTCCTGCGTAGGCGACAGGGGCCACTACCTGTGGGAGTCATGTTTGTTTTTCTGACGTGTACATGATACGCCATGTAATGCCAGTGTCCATGTGGCAAGACAGGGTCACTGGGAATCTACCTGTCAATGAGCTGTGATGCCTGTGGCGCATCTGTCCAGACATGTCACTGTGGTGTGTGTGTGGAACGTGACAGCAGTAAATGGGTACTGTGACACAGCCTAATGGTTTCCCATAGCACAACCTGGAACCTGTTGTCCACACATGTTGTACTGAGAAGTTAGATGATGGCCATGTAGGTGCGAGTTATGTCCGAACAGAGCGGCACACACATCAAGTACTTGTGTCTCGTAATGATGTATCATGTGAAATTGAGTATGGTGAATGGCACATATGTGGGGTGACTGACAATCTTTCTTTCCTCAACCTATGCACTGCAGGGCTCCAGCTGTCCATAGACCATTCCCTGACCTGGCAACGATGGTGGAACGTGACAGCATCCGGCGGTACCGCTTCACCAGGCAGCTGATTGAGGATTTGGCAGTGCGCTTGGCACCACATTTGCAACCTGGCCGGCCGTACCCTACGGCGCTGACCCCCAAGGTGAAGGTAATGGCAGCCCTACACTTCTTTGCCACCGGTACCTTTCAACACACTGTGGCGACTGCCGGTGGGATGTCACAGACTATGTTCAGCCGTGTGCTACACGATGTTTTGGAGGCAATGTTGAGATGCCTGAACCAGTACATCTATTTCCCTACACGTCAACAACTCACTGATGTCAAGAGTGACTTCTATGCCCTGGGGAGGATGCCACATGTCATTGGCTCCATTGATGGGACACATGTGGCTTTGGTACCACCACAGGCACATGAGCAGGCATACCGGAACCGGAAACATTACCATTCGATCAATGCTCTGGTGGTATGTCTTGCAGATATGACCATCACACATGTGTGTGCCCGTTTCCCTGGTTCAGCCCACGATGCCTACGTGATGAGGAGTAGTCGCATCCCAAGGATGATGGCACAGATGCAGAACCAGCGTGCCTGGCTTGTCGGTGTGTACTGACTTTGTACCATTGTGTGTGTTCTGCTCTGTAGTATACCGCCCACTTTTCCAACTCAGCTAATGTGCACTTGTCTGTCCGTAGGTGACTCCGGATACCCTAACATGCCGTGGTTGCTGACACCCCTCAGGAACCCTGTGACACCAGCCCAGATGCGCTTACAATGAGGCACATGGTCGGACCAGGAGAGTGATTGAGCGGACCTTTGGTCTCCTGAAGAGCCGCTTCCGCTGCCTGGACAAGACAGGAGGGGCCCTCCCATATGCCCCAGCAAAGTTGTGCAAGATTGTCATCGTCTGCTGCATGCTAAACAACCTGGCAGTGCGGAAGGAGTTGCCTCTCATCCTGGATGACGATGACCAACGTCCGCCACCTGTGGAGGATCCTGGCCTGGACCACGATGCCAGTGATGATGATGATGATGATGATGATGGTGATGTCCGCACACAGCTCATCACCAACTTCTTCAGCTGAATGTGAGTATCCAGGGAGATGTAATATGAATGATGTGAGTTTGCATGATATGTGTTTGAGTGTGGCCATGTGCTACTTGACTGGATGCGTGCAGCAATGTGTCCTTACAGGTAGTATGTGCTCCCCAACAGTTTTGACATGCTAACTTGGTTTTGTGTACTTGTCTTGTGACATGTATTGGGCATGAGTATTGCAGTTCTGTCCTGTTCTTCAGTGGTTTTAACTGTGTGTCATGTCTGTCCTTCACAGGGTGCTTACTGAGTACTTTGGTCAACTTGGATCCCCCGACACCATGATTCAGCTTTCAGGGTGGCAGCAGTAGTTTCCCTACAGGTGATGTGCCACACACCCCTGGACTTCATATCTTCTGCACTTGTTGACTGTGTGGCCACTGCCACGTGGGATTACCTTGCATTTGTAGTGGAAACAACATGTAGCAAATGTGTAATAAACCTGTGCTTCACTTTGGGATGTGCGTTGTCTGTAGTCACACATCTGACTGACATTTGCTTACTGCACCTGTAGTCTAGTTGACACAGACTGTGAATAGGTGGCGTGTCTGTGCATTCCACAGTATTTCCTGGCAACATCACTGTAGGCGATGAGTCCGATGGCCCTGGTGTCTCTGTGTTGTGTAGCCCTAGTGATGTGTCTCCCTCATATGTGTCACGTCACCATGACTCACATGACGGTGTTGTACTTGCTGTAGCAGTTAGCATACACAGTGTAATTTAGCAGATCGTCATCACCATAACAGTATCCACATTTGAATAACAACAGAGGCAAGTATGGTGTACTAGTGATTTTATTTACAGAAATGTGTGTGTGTATAGTGCACAGGATGGTGGGTGCTGTACATTGGGATTGTGATCCAAAGTTCCCAGATGAGTTGGAAGTCTTGGTAGCAGAAATGTCCTGAGTGTAGTCCACAGTCATATGATACATTAGTCCAACTTGAACTCCCCATGTCATGTGGGAGAGTTGTGTTGCATTCGACAGGGTGAAAAGTTTGCACACAAAGGAGATTTTCCGGAACAGGTGTTGGCTTCCTGGGGGATGTACGTGGCCATCAACCTCTCAGTTTTCCTTCCTCGGACGACCCCTCTTCTTTGGGGGGGGGACCCTCATGTGCAGGCTGCTGCGGTGCAGGGGAGTCTCCACCAGAGTCCTCCTCCCTCCCTGTGGCGGTGTCAGTTGTTGCAGCACCAGATGTTGTGGGCACACAGGGAGGTGTGGCCATGTTGGTGCTAATCTGGCGGAGGCATGTCGATATGTCCCTATGCACCGCTGTGAGTTCTGCAATGTGTCCCACTTGGACTCCATGCGAGACGTGTGTCTCCACACGGGACATGTGGGAGTCCAAGCGGGCAGGATGGGCAGCCTGCTGCTGTTGTATGTCCTTGAGGATCCCCACTACCTGTCTGACCTCTCTGGTGCTATCCTGGTACGCATCAGCGATGCGTGCCAGTTGTGGGTCATCATGCAGTCCAGACCCCTCTGCAAGCAGCGACCTATGTCTACCCCCCTCCCACCACCCCTGGCGACACGTGCAGGACCTGCGGTGGCACGCACAGGTGACCCAAGGCCCCCTTGGGGGTTGTTAGTGGTGTTGTTGTCCGTTGCTCCACGGTGGGCCTGGGGCCCTGTGCTGTTATCATCGGTGGTCCTTGGTCTGTCCATGTCGGCGGGGGTGGTCTGTGTGTTGGCAGTTGTTGGAGGGGTGGGTGCAGGGGGTGCAGATGTTGGTCCTGCTGGTGCTGCATGATGACTCACACTGGAGGTTCCAGGTAGGTCTTCGCCATCCGAGGAGGGCAGAGGCTGTTCCACACCAGTGAGCTCAGTGTCCCCTGGAGCCTGGGACAGGGACTCCTCCTCGCCTGCTGCTGTGTCCCCATCATCATCACCTGTATTTGGTTGAGACACACATTGTATGTTATGTTTCTACAGGCATCAATGGTTCACACACCTGACAGTTGTGACTGTACCTCTGGATGCGGGCATGTACATTACATTGTCCTAAGTTGTCACAGTAAGAGGTTGATATTGGTGTAGCACATTGTCCTGCATACCTGGGGCATTTCAATGTGAATGTTGAGGTGTGTGCATGGCCAGCATTGGTTGTATTTGGTTGACATCCGGCCATCCTTCTCCACCTAGCCCAGTTATCCCACCATGAAGCATGCCACCCTTGCAGTGGGTTCAGGTTGACTCTCAGGATGTCATTCAGTGGTGTTCCTGCTGTTTGTTGGTGCACAGTTCCCAGCAGGGCCTTGTGCTCCCACAGCAGTACCCAGTGTCAGCCATCTTGTCAGTCCTTATCCACTCCCTGTGATGTGAGCATGGTTCAGAGTGGTGTTGATGGGCCAATTGTGAGGGTGAGCAATATCTGTGACTACAACTCCCATCATGCTATTGCCTACACCCCCTTCCCAGCATGCCCGTACTTCCTTCCTTTTGACACTGCTTCCCTGTGGGGTAGTGTGCCTGTGCTGACAGGAAGGCTGACAGTGTTGTCCTTGCGTTTGTTTGGCTACAAGTCCCAAGAGTGTCCCTGTGCTTCACACAGCATTACCCAGGGTGGTGGTTCTTTGTGGGATCTTCATTTGGTGTGTGAGGCATTGCATTCTCCCAGGTGGGTTATGTGGAGTTTGTGTTGAGGGGTGTGTAAGGAGAGCTGCTTGTAACTATGGTCAGTGCTGTCAGTCCTCCTTCCCACCCAGCCAGATATCCCACCATGCAACGTGCTTGCATTGCAGGGAGTGCAAGTTGGCTTTCAGGATGTCAGGCAGTGATGTTCTGCTGTTTGTTGGTGCACAGTTCCCAGCAGGGCCTTGTGCGCCCCACAGCAGTACCCAGTGTCAGCCATCTTGTCAGTCCTTATCCACTCCCTGTGATGTGAGCATGGTTCAGAGTGGTGTTGATGGGCCAATTGTGTGAGTGAGCAATATCTGTGACTACAACTCCCATCATGCTATTGCCTACACCCCCCTTCCCAGCATGCCCATACTTCCTTCCTTTTGAGTGGACTTCACTGTGTGTCAGTGTGACAGCAATGGCAAGATGGCTGACAGTGTGGTCCTGTTGTTTGTTGGTGCACAGTTCCCAGCAGGGCCTTGGGCTCCCCACAGCAGTACCCAGTGTCAGCCATATTGTCAGTCCTTTTCCACTCCCTGTGTTGTGAGCATGGTTCAGAGTGGTGTTGATGGTCCAAATGTGAGGCTGCCCATTATCTGTTACTACGAGTCCCATCATGCTCTTGGCTACACTGACTTCACCAGCATACACAGGATTCCTTCCTTTCTGTGAGCTTCCCTGTGAGGTGGTGTTCTAGTGGTGGCTAAATATCTGACAGTGTTTGTTAGTTAGATTTGTGCCACTGCCTAGCTCTATTTGGTATTGGGTTTGTACATGTCATGACACAGTTACATATCACTATGAGATGGCATGTATTGTGTTTATCTGACTAACATACACTTCTTGGGATGATTATCTTTTGGTTGCTGTTGATTTGCTAGGGGTGCATGGTTTGACTATCCCCTTGACAGTGATGTGTGTGTATTGGCACACAATATTGTGTATATTAGTTGTGTACTCACCAGGCTCTGGGATGTTTGTTAGTCCATATACGCTCACTGGTGGTAGGATGGCCCGCACCTTCTCCTCCCAGGGCCTGAGGTATACTGGTTTGGCAGGAGGGCCACTGCCGGTGTGCTGGCTCAGGAGGTAATCCTTCTTCAGTAGGTCCCTGACCCTCCTGCGCACATCATACCACCTGTTCTGATGTCTTCCTTTGTGCGCAAACATGGTGATTGTGCGTTCACCCTGTCGACGATCCTCGCCCACATCTTGGTTTTCTGTGCCATGGGGGTCTGTTGGACCAATGTGCCAAACAACTGTGGCTCTACCCTCAGGATCTCGTCTACCATGACTTCCAATTCACGATCTAGGAACTTTGGATTCTTCTTTAGGGGCATGGTGATGGGTGGTGGTGGTGATTGATGTGTGTGTGTGTGCAGGTGAGGGTGTGTGTGTGTAGGTTTTGCTGTGTGTGTGTGTGAGGGTGCTATTTGTTGAGGTGCTAATGGTGTGTGGCTTTTGTGTTGGATGAGCTGTGTGTGTGTCTGCTGTCTGCTGGTGTTCTGTGCTGGCAGGTCAGTGGAATTTGCAAAGGATCATGGTAGGGATTTGTGGCCTTTATGTAGGTGGAGTTGGGGTGTGTTCTTGTTCCATTTTTTCACCCCCTGTATTTATTGGCTTTGTCATTGCTTGTTTGGCCCTCTTTTTTTGTATTTTTTCATTTGTGATTATTGTGCATGTAGGAGTCGTTCTTCTGACCGAGTAGGACGTTGCAGTTATCTTGTGCGCGCCTCTCCGAGTCGTTCCCGCTGTGTTTCAGCTCAGTTTCATATGCGGCGTACGCGTCGGTCGCGGAGTATTGTGTTTGTTCGGCTGGGTTTTGTATGCGTGTCGGTCGTACGGCTTGGGCTCCGTGCGAATCGGTCTGCTTTTGCACCCATTGCATCGTACTGCGCGGGTCGGAGTTCGCGGGTACGTTTCGTTCGGGTTGATTCCTGGTGCGTGTCGGTCGGTTCGATTCGCGTGGTTTCCCGGCCGGATAGCTTGTTTCCGTCCGGGTCAGTCGTTTGCCTTGAGTTCCGTACGAGTCGGTCGTGATTCAAATGCATTTCATCGTACTTCCCAGGTCGGGCACCGCCGGTACGTGTCGGTCGGACTATGATCCCGTACCGAGTCGGTCGGTATTTTTTCCGGCCCGAATCGGATTCAGCCCCTTTGAGTCAATGTTCCCCTCTATGTAATCCCTGTTATAATTTTGTTCAATGTATTCAGACATTTGTTCCTGTTTTGACAAATCTATTAGTTCCATATCATATTTTGGTTCATTAATCTTTGTGTGTGACCTTAATGTGCCCCATAGTTCATTTTATTGTATTTGTTTGTCCCCCTGCATTATTATTTCTTTTTATTATAAGGTGGTGAATGGGTAGACAATATGAATTAAATTGGGGGTCTTCTTGTTTTTGTTCTTCTGTACCTGGTGTACTAGGCCCAAACTGGAAGAATCTATACTCAGTGTTTATAATTTATTTTTCCTCTATACCTCCCTTATTATTTCATCACTAATCTTTACCTTTTTTAGTTGATTCTCTACCTTTCCCTTTACTTCACTTGCTGCTTTCAGATCTTGAGCTGCTGAATCCCACTCATTAAATGCTTCCCACTGTGCTGGTCTCACTTTATTTCCTCTAATTGATCATGATTGTCGTAAATACTTTGGGGCAGATTTACAAT
Source organism: Calotriton arnoldi (assembly GCA_963921515.1). Lineage (NCBI taxonomy): Eukaryota > Metazoa > Chordata > Amphibia > Caudata > Salamandridae > Calotriton > Calotriton arnoldi. The sequence continues at coordinate 46,859 of CAWUFW010018497.1, forward strand.
AACTGGCGCATCCCTGCAGATCAGCAGGGATGCGCCAGTTATTTTGCGCGACGTTTGGAACCCCTTGCGCCACCATGGATGCGCTGCATTTACAAAGCGGTGCACAGAGGCGCAAGGAGAGACAGATTCGTGATGCATCTGTCAGCGTATAGGTGACGCAGTGGTGGAGTCGTGTCGCAAGCTCGACGCAACTCCAGCACTGCTCAGGGGCACCCTATACTTGCAATGCTGCGTCACTCCTTACGCCTGCTACAAGCAGGCGTAAGGTTTTGACGCAGCGGGGATGTAAAAGTGACTCGGTGAAATCTTGTAGATTTCACTGCGTCACTTTTACGGGGCTTCCTTGCGACGGAACGCCCACACTGCATACATTATACCTGACGCAGGTATAATGTAGCGCAGGGCTTTACAACGTGACGCATCTCACTAGATGCGTCACGTTGTAAATCTGTCGCATAGTGGCGCATTGTTTACGGCGCCGCTGCGTCACATATGTGACGCAACGGTGTCGTAAAGATGTCGCAAGGGACTTGTAAATCTGCCCCTGTAACTTTAGCATTTCAAATGTTCATTCAGAAGGGAATTGTAAATTAACATGTATTGATGTTATTTTATGCCAGTCCTTTATCCATAAACATGTCAACATTCGCACCTTTCTTAACATTTCAAAGCTGACAATCCCTTTAGAGGCACTGTCTGGCTTTATTCAATAAGTTAGTATTGGGGTCCCCATACTGTTTCTTTCCTTATCGTACTTACAGGGCTCTCATACTCTCAGTTTCTCTCTCTACAATGTGACACAAAAGGGGTCCCTAATTTACCATCAGGACTCGTCCCACTGGTCGATCAATAAATGCATTTTAATGGAAAGTGAGACTTAACCAAATCTGATTTGGAGCAGGGTGGAGACTGATTTGCATGTGACTGGGTACAAACTTAGGTGGCATGGTGTGCAAAATAACGATGGACTGGGATTCGACCTAAGTAATTACTGGTGGCTAATTCAATAAAAGCATTCCACCCATCACCTTTTTGTATACTTCGAAATCTTTTAAAGTGCGCAGGCAAAAGTCAGCAAAATCTCTTCAAAGACTTGAGACTACTGAACAACTTTACCAGCTTTGACTTTTGCTTTAAAACCAGTGTCTACTTAAGCTGCAGACATGCATAGCAAAATGTCTTCAGCTGCATTTATTTCAAGGTCAACAGGCTGGACCCCCTACATTTGACTTCCTCTGGGTTTACTTTCTCTTGCCAAGTACATAACTTTGTATATCTGCTAACTTTTGAGATTTTAATCTTGCTATACCATTTTTGTTGCTCTTTGTACTTGCCTCTCTATCTTCCTATGCTACAATTGCAGTCTTGTTAATTAGTTCATTAATATATAATGTTTTGCTTGCTTTGTCTAGAAGCTGGCCCTTGGGCATTTGTTTGATCATTGCAAATAATAACTAATGAATTAGATTATAATTTCTATCAGCATAGTTAATGAAGAAGGCAGTTTATTATCTATGGTGGTTCACCTTTTCTGTTCTATATGTAACTCCTGTCTTCCAAAATCCACCTTTGAACTTAGCAAACTCCTGCTCTGAAATGGGCATCACAGTAAACAGTGCCGTTTTTTAGGTCTCGCCTACGCAGCGCGCATGCGCTGAATAGGGGGGACCTCTTGTAATCGGTTCGGTTTTGAGGCCAAAAATGTGCACGCATTGCATTGCTTTCAATGGCAACGAGTGCACGTTTGGCAATTCCCTTGCGGGAGCGAGCTTTGAAACCATCTGTTTGTAATTAACTTGCAAACAGATGGTGCTTTTGCTCGCTCCCGCAAGGGAAACGCGCCACTGAAACCCCTTTTAGTGGTGCCCTCAGCATCGATTTAACTTTCGCGGCCGCGGGGCCGCGCTTGTTTTATTTTGTGGTGAACTTGCATTCGCTAGAGGACCTTGTAACGTGATTGGCTGAGGTGCTTTGGTTTGTTTTTCATTGGCTGTCTGGCCTTGGAAATTGTACCGTAGTCTGCGCTTGGCTGGGCAAGTTTTTGCGTGTCCGAAAGGAAGGGAAGCGGTCCGGGTCTCTAGTGACATCATCATCGAGATGTGCTGACTACCTGTAGTTAACCGCCTTAGTTTTGAGAAGCGGTGTCCGGATGAGAGCTTTGTGTTACTAGCAGGCGCGGTCGGTGGTAGGAGTGCCGGTCGGGCGGTGACGTGGGGCGGGGTAGGGGCAGGGTGGGGGGTAGTAAACTACGGATTAAGGCCCAATACAGGTAAGTAAACATTTAAATAAATAAAACAAATTTTGTTGCGCGCACTGCATCGCATTTGGCGATGCAGCGCTCATAACGAAATTCGTTTTATTTATTTAAATGTTTACTTACCTGTATTGAGCCTTAATCCGTAGTTTACTACCCCCACCCTGCCCCTCCCCGCCCCACGTCACCGCCCGACCGGCACTCCTACCACCGACCGCGCCTGGTTACTAGTGATCGGTAACCGTGCTGGTGAGTAGTAGTCTCCCCCCCTCCCTTAGTGGGCTCAGTGTATTGGAAACCGAGACATGCCTATGGTCTCATTTTGGAAGCTCCTGCTGGTTATTTTTTAAAGCGATTCTGTGCTTAATCCTATTCAACTATTAGCCCTGGAAATAATTGCTATGGGTAGGTGTTAATGTTTATTCGTGTGGTTTGCATTGTGCCCACTCAAACTATAACCCTGTCGTTGTCTGTATGGTTGTTCGGGACTAAATGCTATCACTGTAACTCCCTTTAACCGACAGCCGACATGTTTTCCTCTTCAGGATCAATCGTAAGTAATCAAAACCTGCGAGTGGTTCATATAGGGGCACATGCATCAAGCTAGGCAATTGCGATTCCTTAATAGCGATTATTAAGGAATCGCTATTAAGGAATCGCAATTGCCTATGCATGTAGAAATCGCTCAATAAATAGCGATTCCTAAACATTCCTTAATTGCTACTCGCAAATTGCGAGTCGCAATTAAGGAATACCTACCCATTCATTCCAATGGGCCAGGAGGCCCATAGGAATGAATGGGAAGATATTCACTATTAGCGATTCGCTATTAAAGAATGGCTAATAGCGGGAGCTATTTCAAGGGTGCCAGGGTGTCAAAGGACACCCTGTTGCACTCCTGAAATCTGCATATGAGTACATCTTGCACACACACATGCCCCAAGGGCATGTGTGTGTAAAATGGAAGTTTGAAAAATGAACTTTAGTGCATTTTTCAAAGTTTTACAAATTACCATGCAGTTTAACTTCATGGTAATTTGCTCCCCTATTAGCGAAATCGCGAATTTCTTAACTTTAATGCATTGCATTTAAGGAATCTCAATTTGTGATTCCTTAAATGCAATTGCAATTTAAGGAATAGCAATTTTGCGATTCCTTAAATTGCGATTTCTGCATTTGGGATGATGCATCCCAAATGCAAAAATACTGGTCGCAAACGGGGCAGATTCTGAGAAACTGACCGTTTGCGACCAGTATTTCAGTTGATGCATGTGCCAGATAGTTCCTTATCCCTAAGAGTGCGCGGGCAGTTCCTTATGACCCCAGACACTACTAATGTGCCCTTGCCGCTTACAATGTGCATCATCTTGCGTGCGTGTCACAAGTTGCTGCCATTACAGACTAAACACTGAATTCAACCACGGAATATTCGTCTTCAGGCGCAGCTTCTGGGCCACTTTGCACCGCCCTGAGCGACTCATCGTCTACGGATGTCATACTCTGCTTTTCATACCCGAGTAGAGACTAAATCACCGCCGCAATCCAGACTGTTTGTTTTTCTTGGATATGGTGTGCTGGAATGATGTGCACACCGTCTATCACTGCATTTTAAGAAACCTGAATTTAAGGCACATCAGTACTAACGTGTATTGGCCATGAACATGTTCTCTAGGACTCTAAGGGGCATATTATCAAGGGCTGGCGATATAATTATCGCCGCTTTAGCGTCCGTTTTCGGGCGAAAAGCGGCGATAATTATATCGCAATATCATCAAGGACACGCTAGCGCGTGTTTCCTTGATGTAGAGCCCGTTTTTCACAGCCTCGCCTTGCATCGCTAATGAGATGCAAAGAAGGCGTGGCTGTGAAAACAACACAAGTTAATATCGCGAAGGCAGCTTTGCGATATTAACAGGAGGATGCAGCGATAAAAGAAATCGCGCTACCTCAGCTTTAACTCAGGAATTTAACGCCTGTTAAATTCCTGACTTAAGCATACTTTACATGGGAGATGGATTCTGCTGATACGACCACAGGGTCGTATCAGCAAGGATTATCGCCGTTTTCCATGGAACATCGCTGGAAAACCAGCGATGTTCCATGGAAACAAGCTATCGCAGGAATAATTATCGCCATTGCGCTATGCGTTGTTAATACAGCGCTAGCATGGCGATAATTATCTGCGGTAGCCGGCGATAACTATTCTCACGCTGTGAACGGCCAGCGATAATTATCGCTGGCCGTTGATAATATGCCCCTAAGTAGTCTCAAACTGATGCATTATGTGTGATCTCTGAAGGACATTCCACGCAGCACTAATCTGCTAAATCAAACAACGAGGCGACACTCACCTTGTGACAACAGACTTATGCGTTTTTAAACAGTAATGTGTTTTATTTATAAGCAGTAGTATGGGTATTAAAGGAACCGTGCTCAATATGGCATCCTTTATTTAATCCTTTTCAAGTCCCAGACTAATCCTTTAATATTTATCCCCCTAAATAAACAGAATGTATCTGACACTGAGCTATATATTTACATTGAATTCTCAAACAGCCTCATGACGTTTACCTTACCCCCCTGAACCCACAGAAGACGGAATTGCTTCTGCTTTCCTACTAACAAATGACAGGGGACACACTAATGACTGTTGCAATCAACTTAATGACATGGGTGTCCCACCTAAAATGATCACCCGGCAGAATCCTTTAGCTTTTAATTTGGCAGACTCCACACCTTGCTATTTCATCAATGAGAGGGCCAAAAACACCAAATTGCAAACAAAACATCTTTGCATCCTCAATTAAGTTGGCGTCCAGGCTTTAGCTTTTCACGTTTCTGTGACAGTGTTTTACTGAAGGGCCTGCCTAAATCTTGCCTATCTCCCACCAAAGCGGGTCTCCATGCAGCAGCAGGTCTCATAGGGCATATGAGAAGATTTCAGTAGAGATGAAAGCAGAGGGGCATTACGAGTTTTGGATAAAGATGTGTTTATAAGTGTATCTATTCCCGTAATTGAAGAAGGCACCTCACCGGACATACCAGTTTTTTTTTAATACATATAACCAACTCAACCCAAGGACATTGGATCTCTTTACATGAGCACCAGAGTATATTATTCGAGGTGAGATTATTATGTTTATTTGTTTGTTTTGTTTTTAGGCCCAGAATCACTGTATGTTGAACCGAAGCTGGGACCCGAACCTGGTTCCCCAGTTCCAAAGTGGGCAGCTCTGACCGTTAGGCCTCCTGTCCTCCCTTTCCAAAGGTAGCCAATAGCCCTTGATTGTCAACATTGCTGCCAAGAAATAAGTCGAAGAGGATATCACAGAAAGTTAAAAAATATTTTGAAGGTGAAGGGAATGACCAAAACATTTTGATTCTCATTTTAAAACAGCAGGTTTTAAACATGTAGCAACAAAACGCAATGCAAAAAGAACCACCAGTTTACTAATTTCTTGCATACGGCTCCATAAGATGTGCCACGCCATGGAACCTATGACTGCTCCACTTTTTGTTCTGTCATCAGTTACATGTTAGAACTTTCTGTGTTGCCTTGCTCTTTCTAAGCATAACTAGCATGCTGTACTTTTGTTTGAGAGGACTTGGATATCTTTCAGGCACTGGCTGGGTGTGACACTTTATCTGCTGATAGGTGGTGTTGGTATTGCCGATGAAATTTAACAGGTTGGTACTATAGTACATTTTCTTGGCGTTGACTTGGGGCTTTATAGGGTAGTGACAGCTGTCACATGAGCTAAGGATGTGGTTCTGTGGAACAATTCACCCAGTCCCGGAATCTGTGTTTGATCACTTGGTCAAAGGTTTAGTGGATTCACTCAGCCTTTTGTCTTTCTGTGGTCAATAAAATGAGTACCATTACCACTGAGTTGGGTAACAAATATTCAAACTGTCAATAATGCCAAGGGACCTTCATTTCGGAGTGGGGTGAACGTGTGCTCTACAAATATGCCTAAAGCCGGTAATGCCTATTAATAAATATCTTGGATCCATAGCTCCGGTGGCCAAGGATATTCAGTTTTTTTAAAACAGATGCAGTATAACCAGTGAGGTTGTGGTCTCTGGTTATTGTCCTATTTTGATAGTTTTTTTGAAAAAAATTACAGGGTGAGAGAAAACCTTAAGGGAACATATGTATGCCCTTATCCTGAGTAATAATATCGCGGTACATCTGACAAAGGAAGCCGTCATTGGGGAGGAGAGATATATCTTCCTTCTGCCGATTGTTTATCGGATCAATATTGTGGGAGACATTGAATAATAGTTTTCAAGCCTGAAGAAGGTGGTGAATATAACGATACCACCGAAATGCGTCGCTTTATTGAAGAAAACACCCAAGTAACACCAAGCCAGAATAGGAGTAAAGGAATTCTATGTATCATCTTATTAGGATTTCAGTAACAAAAATTCCTATGTACTTGGAGTGTTTTCTAAATGTATCGGGTTGTTGATGATTTTAGAGTCTGATAATATTCTCCCTTTTTAACTGTGAATTAAATGTTTTTAATATATATGTATTGATGATATATGTGTTTTCTAAAAAACAAATTTGATACTTGGAATTAAAAGGATCCTAATAAATAAGAAGTATATGACAGTCTTTATATTATGTTTTTGGTTTCTGATGGGTGCTGGTGAGTGGATCATGATTGAATGCTAGTAGGGATTACTGTATGCTTTAAAAGAGCCCAAAGGGATTTTTACTTTTGACAGTAGTGCCTATTTTTGGTGTCCTGTCCCTTTGGTTGAGTAGGACCCCTCTCTTTTATTTTGGAAATTGCCTGTCACTACTACCATCCCCACTCATAGGGGAATTGATGCCTACCACTACCACCACCCCTACTCATGGGGGCCTAGATGCCTACCACTACCACCACCCCTACTCAGGGGGCTGGATGCCTACCACTACCATCACCCCTACTCATGGGGGATGGATGCCTAGCACTACTACCATCCCCACTCATAGGGGATGGATGCCTACCACTACCACCACCCCTACTCAGGGGGCTGGATGCCTACCACTACCACCACCCCTACTCAGGGGGCTGGATGCCTGTCCAGTACCACCATCCCCACTCATAGGGGAATTGATGCCTACCACTACCACCACCCCTACTCATGGGGGCCTGGATGCCTACCACTACCACCACCCCTACTCAGGGGGGGCTGGATGCCTGTCACTACCACCACCCCTACTCATGGGGGCCTGGATGCCTACCACTACCACCACCCCTACTCAGGGAGGGCTGGATGCCTGTCACTACCACCATCCTCACTCATAGGGGAATTGATGCCTACCACTACCACCACCCCTACTCATGGGTGCCTGGATGCCTACCACTACCACCACCCCTACTCAAGGGGGGCTGGATGCCTACCACTACCACCACCCCTACTCATGGGGGGATGGTTGCCTAGCACTACTACCATCCCCACTCATAGGGGGATGGATGCCTACCACTACCATCACCCCTACTCAGGGGGGGCTGGATGCCTACCACTACCACCACCCCTACTCAGGGGGTCTGGATGCCTGTCACTACCACCACCCCTACTCATGGGGGGCTGGATGCCTGTCACTACAACCATCCCCACTCATAGGATGGGTAATGCATGACACAACCAGCATACTCCAACATAACATAAGAATGATTCTATTAGGGGATTTTAATTTATGGGATAACGGCAGCTTAGATAATCATCTGAGAGACCTAAGGCATACGTGTGAGAATCTTAACTTGCATCAACTAGTACAACAACCGACTCATCTAGGAGGGCATGTTTTAGATCTTTTGTTTGCAAACCAGCCCGAGACTAAGGTGGTTGATATATTGCCTCAAAGCTGGACTGACCATTCTCTAATCCACTTTTACATTACGTTACCTAGATCGGAGGACAATAATAACCGGCCGGTGACTTATCGAAAGGGAAGAGAATGGGCTAAGCTAGTGAAAAATAGGACTTACCCGACCTTTCTGAATCAGAATCTTTTGCTTCTTCTGTATCTGTAGGCGAAAATTATCAAACCTACTGCAATTACATAGCTGGAACCCTCGATTCAATAGTTCCAGTAAAACGACTCAAAAACAGAAAAAAACATCTGCTCCCTGGTATAATGATGAGCTGAAACAGCTACGAGTAGCATGTAAAAAGGCAGAGAGAAAATGGAGGAGGGCCTATTTAGAGTCAGATAAGAAGGATTTGAAATTAGTACAGTCACAATATAAGGAGTCCATCGCCAGGGCCAAAGCAGATTTTTATGCCAAAACGATTTTACAGGCACCAAATAGCACCAAAGCACTCTTTAATATCTTTAGGGATCTCTCTAGTCCAGCTTGCACGAGCAATAAGGTGGTCGCGTCACAGAAACTCTGTGATGAGATTGCCTTCTATTTTGAAGAAAAAATAATTAAAATCGTTGGAGATCTTCACCCCACTGACACCAGTGGTCAGGATGATTCGCCCTGGAAGTTAGACGTAGAACCCCAGATAAACACCTCCCTGGAATACTTTCAAGTCCCTACGGAGGACTCTTTCAATCATCTCGCCCAAAGTGTATCCTCGGGATCTCCCTTAGATCCCCTTCCACATAAAATCTGGAAAATATTTGGGCAAGAAATCCTCCCCTGGCTACGACAGATCTGCTGCCAATCTCTGGAGGAAGGAGAGGTTCCAGAGGCATGGAAACAGGCAGTGGTGACCCCCTTGCTTAAAAAACCATCCTTGGACCCTACAATTCCAGCAAATTTTAGACCAATTTCCCTCCTGCCGTATCCGATCAAAATTTTGGAAAAGACAGTTAGCAAAGTTCTTTCATGCTATCTTGAGGATAATTTTCTGCTGGATAGGGACCAATTTGGTTTCCGCCCAGGACATGGCACTGAGACCGCTTTGGCAACCATAATGGACAATCTACGAATGCGTGCTGACAATGGGAACTCGTCAGTCCTAGTGCTATTGGATATGTCAGCCGCTTTCGACACGGTTAGCCATACAGTGCTAATGGAAAGACTGAAAAGTATAGGGGTTAAAGGACGGGCCTTGCAGTGGCTACAATCTTATTTGTCAGGAAGACAACAGGCTGTTTCTATGACGCCGTTCACCTCTGGCAAGTCCCTAGTACATCACGGGGTGCCGCAGGGCTCGGCGATCAGCCCTATTCTTTTCAATATCTACTTACGTCCTCTATTCCCCATCATTAAATCTTATGGAATTGACCTGGTCAACTACGCCGATGATACCCAACTGGTTTTTCCCTGGAGGGGAAACAAGCGGTATCTATGGACACCTTCCAGGAGTGTATGCGTCAGACTGCTGGTTGGCTCAGGAAAAATTCCTTACAGTTTAATGGGGAAAAACAGAGGTGGTGTATTGTCCTGCCACGAGAATGTCCCGACATCTACCGGTGGAGTTTAAGCTTACCCCCGAGGATGAACCCTTGACTCCTGCTAAAACGGTGCAGCAATTTGGGGGTCATGGTAGATGAGAACCTCCAAATGGAATCACAGGCTAATAAAACTGTCAGTGTCTGTCTCTCCCTGCTACGTATGTTACGGAAGGTTCTTCCGTTACTTCCAAAAGATACTCGATCTCTTGTAGTCAGGAGCATAATTTTGAGTAGACTGGACTACTGCAACTCCCTGTATTTGGGAGCACCGCAATATATTCTGCAGGGGTTGCAGAGAGTCCAGTCCATGGCAGCCAAGCTGGTGCTAAATAGACAGCGCAGATCTTCCACGGCATTAGCCTTGGGAGACCTGCATTGGCTGCCCGTCAGGGAAAGAATTAGCTTCAAATCCCTCTGTATTGTATACAGAGCAGCACATGACCTGGGTCCAGTCCCCTGCAGGAGCTGTTCACCTGGTATAATCCCGGGAGGCAGCTTCGCTCCTCGAGTGCAAATCTGATAACAACCACCAGGTTTAAGAGATCCAGGATGGGGGCAGAGCCTTTGGTGTGGCGCGCTGCGCGCCTATGGAATGAGCTGCCTCAGAACCTTAGACAGGCCAGTTCTCTGACCTGCTTCAGGAAGAGTTTGAAAACCTGGCTATTTCCAAGGAATGAATATTAGATCCCTTCTCTGACAATTGGTTCTGCTTTTACAGTGGTTTTCGTCATTCTAAGCGCCAGGATACCCGTAGGGTGGCAGTTTTTTGCGCTATACAAGTTTGAAATTCAATTCAATTCAATTCATAAGGAATGTCAGCAAAAGACATCCCCCCAACATCATGACAAGAGTGTGTAGTCTGTGTCAAATGCCTACAACACTTTAACATGACATTGAACATACAATGTGACCCCCTATCACATGTGTCACACAAAAATGTGTGTGGCCTTCACAATGCAAGCAGACCATGACCACTGTGGGAATGGGGTCTAAACCCCCATCATCACAGTGACCAAAAGGTAAGTGTGGGGTCCATAGCTGAAGCATATTTTGAACATTGTGGCAATGGGGTCCAAACCCCCATCATCACAGTGACCAAAAGGTAAGTGTTGTCATGGAAAAAGCTGCAACTGCCAAACAGCATGGATGATTCCTGGTCACAGAACAACAAACACATCAGTGGCAAAGTAGTGGTTGTGTCCCATAGCAACATAGATTGGGTGAGGCAAACAGTGCAGTGCAAATAAAACATACCTTTGGCCATGTGCAGACAAACATCACCCATGGGGACTGACATCGTCTCCATTTATCAATTACACAATGCCAGAAGTGACCATCATAATGCAGACCCACATATCTGCACTAATGGACACACAAATGTAGATATCCTGTGGAGACTGTAGATGTGAGGTGAACAAATACAATACCATGGCAGCAATGGGACATACAAACCATGATTATTGTGCTGACTGATGACCTAGGAGTCCCAGGGACAGCATGGGAAATCCTCCAAACAACATACAGGCAATAGTAGTATAAGGGGATACCACCCATCACCATTCGTGTCCTTAAAAGTGACAGGTCCCCCTCCGCAGGTCCCCCGCCCCTTCGCTGTGTCCTTAAAAGTGACATGTGTGTCCCCAAAAGTGACATGTGTGTCCTTAAAAGTGACAGGTCCCCCGCCCCCTCGCTGTGTCCTTAAAAGTGACATGTGTGTCCTTAAAAGTGACAGGTCCCCCCTCCCCTCGCTGTGTCCTTAAAAGTGACATGTGTGTCCCCAAAAGTGACATGTGTGTGTCTGTTTAAAACCGAGGGCTGTGTTGCTGGCAGTTGGCGTCTGAGCAGACATCCCCAAGCCCCCACCAGCCCCGGGACATCTTGGGCTGTCTAACACAAGGGTTTACGGTGCAGAGTTTTTTAAAAAGGGTCTTTCTTTAGAATCAGATGCTGCAGTTTGAAATGCATCCCGGCCGTAGCTGGGGGCAGAAAACTACCCATTAGGCTCACAAGTCACAATGTGAAAACACAAGAACAAAAGGCCAGTTACCCTGGCAGAGCACCGTTGAGAACAGGCAAAACTAATCAGCCAGTCCCAAGCTTCCCACGCATCTTAAATTGTATAGTACAGGTTTTGTTTATAAAACATACGTCACTCCTTCCCAGGACCGCATCCCCCAACAGGTCCTAGGTTTAATTATCAGATGTCAAAGGTCAAAGAGCCATCTAACAAAGCAGTGCTATGGTCAGAAAACGGTCCCAATATTGACCCTCACTACAATGCTCTATTACCAATAATGACACGTACTACAAGATTCTAAACACTCCCCTATATAAAGGGTCCTCCTTCCAATTATCATGCTCTGCCAGGTATAAAAAGCATACTTTAGAGCGCCGACACAACCAGCCATTCAAAAACCCATTAGGAGCGACCTGCCGGGATTGTCTTTGCTGCACCGGCCCATCAGCCCCAAAGTTTAAAGCCAGCAATGGACCAGAGCAGCTTCTCCCAGATTGACGCTGCCTGCTACACATTAATGGAGGTACGTAAATAAGGGGGTGTGTTACAGGCTTAAGAGTGTATGGGCTTATTTAATATGTTGGTGCCTGTATTTAAATGAACAGCGTTGCATTTTTAAAGGGTGTTTAACGCAAGGCATGAAGGTGTTTACAATGTTTTAAGTACGGATTAAGGAGGTCTTGGGGCAGGCTGCTTAAGGTGAATAATGAGGGATGTAAAATATGGGTGTAATTTTAAGGTTTAACAATGCCTAGAAGTATTTTTACAATGTTACATATGTGTTTAGAGTCCCCAGAGATCGCAAAATTAACCCCAAACAATTTAACAATAAATAAAAACTGTTTAAGTACTCACCCATGGGTTGATCCATGTGGAGCTGCTGGTGAAGGGCCTGTTGATAGCTGACCAGGGCCATATGTGCGAGGCCCCAAAAATGCCGCAAGTCCGCGATGGGGTCATGGTCCCCTAATGGCTGGAATGATGTTGAGGGTTGGGGCTGTGGTGTCGATGTTGACCGGGAGGTTTTTAAAAAATAAATAAATAAAAAAAAAATGTCCCCTAGCCCCCTTTTGGTAGGCGCTGCTATGGGGCTGTGGTAGGGCCGTGTACTGCTGAAGCCCAGAGCCATCAGTGGGCTCGTGAGGTCTCCGGGGATCTGGTGCGGGCGGGGGGGCGAGGGTCCGTGTGGGCGCTCGGCCCCGTTTTAAAATTAAAGGCCCCGGAGCCCGCTTGTCATGGGCGCTGCTCCGGGGATCTGGTGCGGGCGGGGCGAGGGACCGTGTGGGCGCGAGGCCCTGTTTTTAAAATGAAAGGCCCCGGAGCCCGCTTGTCATGGGCGCTGCTCCGGGGATCTGGTGCGGGCGGGGCGAGGGACCGTGTGGGCTCGAGGCCCCGTTTTAAAAATGAAAGGCCCCGGAGCCCGCTGTGTGCCATGCGGTGCTCTGGGGTTGCTGGGGCAGTTGTGGCTGGGGCTCCGGTGCCCGTGGGGTAGTGCGGGGCGCGAGGCCCCTTTTTTTAAAATTAAAGGCCCCGGAGCCCGCTATGCACCATGCGGGGCTCCGGGGCTCTGGTGCGGTCGGGGGTGTGGGTCCGGCGTGCTTGGGCGCCGTGTGGGCGCGAGGCCCTGATTTTAAAAATGAAAGGCCCCGGAGCCCGCTGTGCGACATGCGGTGCTCCGGGGTTGCTGGGGCAGTTGTGGCTGGGGCTCCGGTGCCCGTGGGGTAGTGCGGGGCGTGAGGCCCCTTTTTTTAAAATTAAAGGCCCCGGAGCCCGCTATGCACCATGCGGGGCTCCGGGGCTCTGGTGCGGGCGGGGGTGTGGGTCCTGCGGCCTTGGGGCTCCGTGTGTGGCGTTCGCCCCTGTTTTTAAAAATGAAAGGCCCCGGAGCCCGCTGTGCGCCATGCGGTGCTCCGGGGTTGCTGGGGCAGTTGTGGCTGGGGCTCCGGTGCCCGTGGGGTAGTGCGGGGCGCGAGGCCCCTTTTTTTAAAATTAAAGGCCCCAGGAGCCCGCTATGCACCATGCGGGGCTCCGGGGCTCTGGTGCGGGCGGGGGTGTGGGACCTGCGGCCTTGGGGCTCCGTGTGTGGCGTTCGGCCCCTTTTTTTCAATGAAAGGCCCTGGAGCCCGCTGAGCTCCACGCGGTGCTCCGGGTGGCTGGGGCTCCTGGGCCCTCGGGGCAGTGCGGGGCGCGCGGCCCTGTTTAAAAATAAATAAATAAATAAGACCTCGGCGCCCTCTTACCACCGGCGCTGCTCTGGGGCGGTTGGTGGCGCCGTTTCAGGGTCCCCCACGAGGGTTGCGAGGGCGGCAGTATCATGGCTGCCAGGAGCTTCCCCTCAGCATTTCACGAAGGAAGCTCCTCCCCTCTGTGATGACATCACGGCTGGGGAGGGTCTTCCTTCGTGAAACATGGAGGGGGAGCTCCCGGTCGGTATTCCCCCCATGGGAAGTGCCTCCTAAGAGTGTGTAACAAGGCAGCAGCATTGTAGGGGTGTCACCAGGGCTTTAAATGGAAGGTTTAAATGGAAGCTTTTCAATATTATATACCCATCATATATACACATCATAGTTGCTGCTTATTTATCTTATTCAACTAACAACCAGTGACAAAGACAATAGACCTGCAGCTGTTACATGCTGTATCATATATCTGGATACAATGTTAGAAACATGCCATGCAAAAAAAAATAACGAAATAAATAAATAAACATGTGTGGATATATATATATATTATCTACTGGCGGTCGCCAGTAGATAGTTATAGTTAGGACCTATTATCCATAGGAAATCCGCGACATTCTATTTGAAATAACTTTGGCGCCGGTTGACGAATCTTCGCGAAAGTTTCCAACTTGTTGGGGCGCTCCGCTCCTACCCTGAAAGTCTCGGGTTGATTCGTCAAGCGGGGCCGAGAAAAAGGGGGTCCCAAAACACGTTTTCCCCATTCATTTTTCCATAGGAACCTTTAGTCGCAGCTACAGCCCGAACTGCTGAACGGAATTACACCAAATTTGGCAAAGAGGTAGCCCTTGGTTCAGACTGGTGCCTTTGGCTTAAATGGTGTAAATCCGTTCAGTAGTTCCTGAGAAAATCAAAAGTAAAGTCACATATATATCTATGGCCGAGTAGGGTCCGCGTACCCTCAGCGCACCCTGCGCGCACCGTCCCGATCACGAGCTGCATGCTAATTGGCTGTCAGCAGGCTGTCAACACTCCAAACCAGGAAGTGTTGGCAGCCATTTTGTCTCTCGGTAGAACCGAGGCACAAAAACAAGTGCGCAAAACGCACAAAGGGGGCAGGGTAGAAACACCCTGACCCCTAGGGCCTGCTCAGGGGTCCCAGAAGGACCCCTGGGCAGAAAAAGCATTTTTTTTTAAATTGGCAGGATGCGCTTAAAGTGCGCGGATCCCGCCGATTAAAAAAAAAAGCACAAGAAACAAGTGCGCAAAACGCACAAAGGGGCAGGGTAAAAACACCCTGACTCCCTAGGTCTGCTCAGGGGTCCCACAAGGACCCCTGGGCAGAAAAGCATTTTTTTCAAAATCGGCGGGATGCGCTTAGGGTGCGCGGATCCCACTGATTAAAAAAAAAACACAAGAAACAAGTGCGCAAAACGCACAAAGGGGCAGGGTAGAAACACCCTGACCCCTAGGTCTGCTCAGGGGTCCCACAAGGACCCCTGGGCAGAAAAAAGCAAAAAAAAAAAAAAAGACCGGCATCGTGCCAAGGCCCGCCCCTCCCTGCAGCAGTCTGCAAACGCGCCCCCTGGCGCGTTTTAAGAAGGGAAGTAATTCCCCTTGAATACTGGGGGTTCCTGGGGCCAACTAGCCCACCAGGAACCTCCGGTATGCGCCAGGGGCTTCGTTGCAGAGAGGTGTACAGAGGCCATGCCCCTTTTACACCTCTCTGCAACGCAGCTCTGTGGCGCTTTTGGAGGTACATGGTGGGCTAGTTGGACTCCAGGGACCCTCAGTATTCAAGGGGACTTAATCCCCCAACTTAAAACGCGCCACGGGGCACGTTTGCACAGTGGTGAAGGGAGGGGCGGGGCTTCAGGTGACATGTGTGCAAACAGGCCCCGTGGCGCATTTTAAGATGGGGAATGAAATCCCCTTCAATCCTGAGGGTCCCTGGGGCGAACTAGCCCACCAGGTATGTCCAGAAAGCGCCACAGAGCTGCGTTGCAGAGAGGTGCAAAAGGGCGTGGCCTCTGAACACCTCTCTGCAACGCAGCCTCCTGGCGCATACTGGAGGTACAGGGTGGGCTAGTTGGACTCCAGGGACCCTCATGATTCAAGGGGACTTAATCCCCCAACTTAAAACGCGCCACGGGCGCGTTTGCACAGATGTCACCTCAGGCCCCGCCCCTCCCTTCACCATTGTGCAAATATTCCTCTAAAATCAGCCGAACTACGAATTCCGATTTACTCACCTGTTATCAGGAGAGACCTCAGTCCTGCATCTTTCAGCCCAGTACTGATCCTGAAAAGTAATTTTAACCGTACTTACCAGTAACTTGAATTTCCTTCCATAGGATATCATTGACTGGTTTCACTTGGAAATTCTTCTAAGTGTGGAGTTTTGGAATTTTATAATATTCCTCTAAAATCAGCCGAAATACGAATTCCGATTTACTCACCTGTTATCAGGAGAGACCTCAGTGCTGCATCTTTCAGCCCAGTACTGATCCTGAAAAGTAATTTTAACCGTACTTACCAGTAACTTGAATTTCCTTCCATAGGATATCATTGTCTGCTTTTTGCTGAAAAAGTTTCTAAGTGTCGATTTTTGAAACATACAAATATTCCTCTAAAATCAGCCGAACTACGAATTCCGATTTACTCACCTGTTATCAGGAGAGACCTCAGTGCTGCATCTTTCAGCCCAGTACTGATCCTGAAAAGTAATTTTAACCGTACTTACCAGTAACTTGAATTTCCTTCCATAGGATATCATTGTCTGCTTTTTGCTGAAAAAGTTTCTGTGTCGATTTTTGAAACATACAAATATTCCTCTAAAATCTGCCGAACTACGAATTCCGATTTACTCACCTGTTATCAGGAGAGACCTCAGTGCTGCATCTTTCAGCCCAGTACTGATCCTGAAAAGTAATTTTAACCGTACTTACCAGTAACTTGAATTTCCTTCCATAGGATATCATTGACTGGTTTCACTTGGAAATTCTTCTAAGTGTGGAGTTTTGGAACTTTATAATATTCCTCTAAAATCAGCCGAAATACGAATTCCGATTTACTCACCTGTTATCAGGAGAGACCTTAGTGCTGCATCTTTCAGCCCAGTACTGATCCTGAAAAGTAATTTTAACCGTACTTACCAGTAACTTGAATTTCCTTCCATAGGATATCATTGCCTGCTTTTTGCTGAAAAAGTTTCAAAGTGTCGATTTTTGAAACATACAAATATTCCTCTAAAATCAGCCAAAGTACGAATTCCGATTTACTCACCTGTTATCAGGAGAGACCTCAGTGCTGCATCTTTCAGCCCAGTACTGATCCTGAAAAGTAATTTTAACCGTACTTACCAGTAACTTATATTTTCTTCCATAGGAATCCATTCTCTGGTTTTCAGCAGAAAAGTTTCAAAGTGTTGATTTTCACAAACTACAAATATTCCTTAAAAATCGCCTGTATGACTTAAACGCATTCTTTCAACTGTTTACAGGAGATGCACCAGTGCTGGATCCAGGATCCACCACTGAGTAAGAAAAAGTAACGATAACACTACTTACCTGCTAAGTGAATTTCCTCCCATAGGATAACATTGGTGATTCTATGTGAAAAAGTTTCTAAGTGTCAACTTTTAAAATACAATAATATTCCTTAAAAATCACTACTGTAACCAAAACGCTTTTACTCAACTGTTTACAGGAGATGTCACAGGACTGAATCTAGGATCCAGTCCTGTGGTTAGAAAAGTAATCCATAAAGTAACTAATTGCATTTAGGTAGAAATTCACAATGAGCTCAATGTTGCATTGTGTTTGAAATTGTGTTGCCCATTGCAACAACTGTAACTACTGTACTTAAAAGTCTATTGCCTATTTGCAAAGTATTTAAACTAAAGTAATTCATTCTGAGAAAGTATATTTTGTAATGTAATGTATAATGTAATTACAATGTAATTTAAAAAATAAAACATCTAAAAATAAATAGTTTAAAAAATGTAGTAAATCAGTATCAAAAAAAAAAAATATAACAATTAATACATTTAAAAATTGTCATTTACAAAACCTTTGAAATTCACTGAAAAAAACCATAGGTTTCAGACATGTTATAGTTAGGAATTAGCATTTAAAAAACCTTTGAAATTCACTGAAAAAACCATAGGTTTCAGGCTTGTTATAGTTAGGAATTAGCATTTTAAAAACCTTTGAAATTCACTGAAAAAACCATAGGTTTCAGGCCTGTTATAGTTAGGGTTTAGCATTTAAAAACCTTTGAAATTCACTGAAAAAACCATAGGTTTTAGGGAAAGTTATAGTTAGTTGGACATTGCACTCGTACAAAACCCGTGAAATTCCCCGTTATAGTTAGTTCAGCTAACTATAACTCGCGCCCCGCAATGCACTGCTGATGACGTCACATATTACATCACTCATGACATGGTCAGTGACATCACTGATGACATCACTGATGACATCTCAAATGACATCACTGATGACATCATCCATGTGAGAATTTAATGCATCTTCTCACACCCTAATATAACTTTTGATACACCCACTCTAAATTACAGACTGCCATTCTCAAAACCATACACACTCCAATACCAATAAGTACATACCCACTCACTGATTCTTAGGTCTACACACACACATCTACTCACTCACCCGTACAGTCACTCATACTTACAGTCACTCAGTACAGGACTATCATATGCACTCATACACCTATATAAACACTCACACAACGCAACTCATCCATAGAGGTACTCACACACCTAGTCAGTCATGCTAATAATTAATCACACTCCCATTTACTCACCTATACAGTTATACACACCAGCTCACTTACTCATAAAAATACTAATACATTCTTACGCTCCTATGCAATCACTGATGCAAGCACACACTCATCCATATAGCCACTCTCACAATCACACTCTCACTTATAGCCATTTATATACTCCAACACACATATATACTGCCTTTCACATATGTAGTTACTCACACATGTACCACTGAGATATACATTCATTCACTAACACACCCATACACACACTCACCCACCCATACAGTCCATCACAGACGCACTCTTGAAACCATGCACCCAGTGAATCACCCACTCACACATCTATGCACAGAGTCACACACACCCCACCCACACAAACACTGAGGCACCCATACAGATACTCAGAGAACCAATCCATTACCCATATAGACACTCATTTAGCTAGTCAGAAACCCATGCAGCTGCTTACACAACAACAGACAGACGGATACAGACATTCACACAGTTTAGTCACTCACCCATGCATCCAGTAAGATACGTTTAATCACTCACTTATAGACTCAGTCACGCACCTACTAAATCATCCATTCAGACGCTTATACACCCACTCATTCTTCAATATGCCTTTCCCTATATATATTAAACATATTTAAACTTTACACAAACACACAGTCACTGGATGATGTCATCAGTGATGTCATTTGAGATGTCATCAGTGATGTCATCAGTGATGTCACTGACCATGTCATGAGTGATGTAATATGTGACGTCATCAGCAGTGCATTGCGGGGCGCGAGTTATAGTTAGCTGAACTAACTATAACGGGGAATTTCACGGGTTTTGTACGAGTGCAATGTCCAACTAACTATAACTTTCCCTAAAACCTATGGTTTTTCAGTGAATATATATATATATATATATATATATATATATATATATATATATTTTTTTTTAAACGCAAATGTCAGCCCATAGTTTTAAGGGCTTATTTATTCTAACGGTACCAGATACCTATATTATTGGTGCATTCAGGGTCCCATATTCCGCGGTACTGTTTTATGTAGACTCGTTGTAAGGGTGTCTGTCTCTCTGCGTTGTGTAATGGAGCTTTCTAAGGTGAATTTATGAACTTGTAATATCATGTTTATGAAGTGTAGTTTTAAAACATTCGTTTTTATTTATCCAGACGCAGGACATGCCGGAATTAATCCTAACAGACTCTGAAATGCTAGCCCTACAGACAGGTACATGTGTTTTGAGGTGTATAGTTCCACGTAGTTTTGTTCACATATATCTTAGAAGTTAGGTGTTTCTAATGGTGTTCTCATGTATGGGTTGTTTTATAGGTCTGGATCCTGAACTACAATGGATTCTTGATGATATAGAATGTCCCAAGGGTGGTCAAGACGCATCGCCATGTATACAGGATAGCCCCGTTCTTACAGGTAAATCAGAAAGGCGCTGCCTCTTTAAACGGTCTAAACCATGGGGTGTCTAGACCCCAAAAGCCATAGTTGTGAACTATAGGAACGCCCCGCAGAGGGGTCTACTAAGGCCAGCTGTATACTGCAAATCTGATTATTTTTTCTTTACAGGGTCCATGGAGTCACACCCGGAAGCAGTGATTGTGCAAGAGCCGGCGCAGCGACCAAAAGAAAGACCTGTGAAAAGGAAATCTTCAACATCTAAAGAAGGTCCTGGGACAAAGAAACGAGCTGTGAAAAGACATCTAAAAGGTGTGTTTTATACAAAAAGGGTGTGAAAAAAGAACTCTCTGGGTTGTATTCTCTCAAACAAAGGGGTGCACAGCCATGTAGTACCAGATGTACTACTGAGGGTATTGTAAGCATCTTATGTTCCTTATTATTTCTAATATATATTTTTTATGTTACATTCTAGGAGCCGTTCAAAAGAGCCACGGCGAAGATACGCATAAGTCTAAGAGGTCTACAAAACCGCTGAGGGATATAACAAAGACCGTTCTGAACACCGGGTCTGCGGCAAAAGGAGTGAGTAGGCGTGTACGCCAGAATAAGATCTACACATACTACACCCACATACCACAGAGAACCGACGTATCCGATGTGTATCTGAACCCTCTCAAAGCCTCAAAAGGAACTCTAATCTCAAACAAGCCCACACTTAAGAAGAAGCAAATGGCCGCAGAACCCCAGACATGTCCTTTAAACCTCAAGAAGCCATCTTTGGTCCTGGAATCCCAA
The DNA here is from genome assembly GCA_963921515.1 of Calotriton arnoldi. NCBI lineage: Eukaryota > Metazoa > Chordata > Amphibia > Caudata > Salamandridae > Calotriton > Calotriton arnoldi. The sequence goes on from CAWUFW010018497.1 coordinate 67,731, forward strand.
GCAGCCCCTTTAGACCTCAGCATGAAACAGGTGGTCCCTGAGACCCTAGCTACACCTTTAGATCTAGCATTAAAAAATGTTGCTAAGCAGGGGAACGATCCATCTACCCCAGCGCACTCTTTGGGCCTCCCGGCTGTGACGCCTGGTGTGGAAGCTCTGTTACAAACTCAAACCCCTAAAGTCAACAAGCTTTCAAGAAATTATCTTAAGAATAAGCAAGGGGTACAGGCGTTACAAGTAGAAACATTGGAAGGGCCCTTAAACAAACCTGCTACACCACAGGATCCTTCCCATCCTCTGAAGACCTCTATAGTTTCAAATAAACTAGCGACGTCTGTAGAGGAATGCCCCGTAGAACAGACCTCAAAACCTTCTATAGTCGTTACTGATGGGTTTAGGGGTCCCGGGTCTGGAAAAGGGCAGCCCTTAGGAGGCTCGTATACCATCAGCAAAAGCTGTCTCAATACACTGGCAAGTATGGTAGACAAACTTGATAAACCCTCAGAAGCAGCGCCCGAGGGGCCTTCTAGCACATACAAGGGGTTTTGCAGACCCCTGTTACACATTCACCCAACCCCTGCCCTGACAATACCTTAGCCGTTACCACCCTCGATTATTTCGACAGTCATTTAAACTCCCGGACCTTATGTTCCCTATCACCCCGCAGGGAGCTTACGACCCAAACAGCCCCGCGGCCAGTGTAAGCTCCGCAACACCCCCGACAACATACAACACTGACAGTACAGGGTGGGACGACTGGTCAATTCATAGTACGGGGTGACATTTAGTGAGGCGACTTTCCCAAATGCCCCGGGAGTTCGCACTGGGATCCTATTTCTATGATCCCCCAGGCCCTCAGTTACAGAATGGTGTTGGGGATGAAGGACCATTAGAGGCCCCGGGGTGTTAAAGGCTGTTATACAGCCAAACACCGTATTCATACCTAACCCTCCACAATACGACGCTGTAGACCCAAATCCGGTACTAGATGCTCATGTAAAGGATATACAAATGGCTGTCAGAAAGCTAAAACGCCAAGCGAAAACCGCAACCTTAAAAATGGGGTTGGGGGGTAGCGGCGACAGGTTCATGGTGGAGGCACAGCAACGGATACTGCAAAGAGTTGACATGTGTAAAAGGCTGATCCTCAATACATGCCAGGAAGCGGGATCCGACATATGGCGTATACAGGCGTGACTAGGACAGCGCCATACCCTAAAGAAACCCCATGCTAGCGGTTCTAATAAACAAGCACACACATCAAAATATAACAGTAAGGTCCAAACAGTACTGACAAAGTCCCTGCGCTTCTTACGCATACTCCAGCGTAAAAAGTACATAGAACCATGCAATCAGAGTCATACCACAATGCCATCCACCCCCAATACGTAAGTGTAGGAGGGAACGGTCCTGGGGAGGGCAATTGAATGATGTTGGTGGTAGAACGCCAACACATCGACATCCGGAACCCCTAGAGGGGTCAAGGGGTGGGCATGTAGCAGAGGCCTCCATGAGTACAGCGCACATAGACACATCCCATACTGTTCAGATAGGAGGTGGCCGGTTACCTAGAAAAGCCTGGTCCCGTAAAAAACAAAAGTGGGCTAATAGCGCCAAGCAGCGCTGGCTTTTAATAAGTAAATTAAAGAAAGCCCGGATATGTGCTACACGGGTGCTTAAAAGACCCCCAGAGACCCTACTAAACCAGAACCCCCAAAATGATACATCAGTAAGCTCCCCAATAAGTCAAATCCCTCAAGATGAGGATTCAGAGGGCGTCTATTTAGAGAGCATTAGAAGCTACAGGCGTGATGTAGAGAGATTTAATGCCACCGAGCACTACGAGGAGTTTAGGTTTACCAACCTCCACCAGATAAGGTCCTCCGATCACGGTGTTTTAGCTATACATCAGGCGGTGCAAACGTTCATAGAAAGGTTGTTACGCGATGTGGGGCCTAATGATTTTTTCCAACTACGCTTCCAGGGGCAGGGTTTTGACAGTCCTTTGTTCACCAAAAGGAGGTCCCGAGATGTGTTTGACGCCGTGGAATTTTTAGAAAACCTTTCGAGGCTTTTACAGAGCAAGGCTGAACTAGTCGCCTACGGTACTTTCCGTGTCATAGCCCTCATTGTACGGGGTCGTGAGGGGGGTGTTTCAAGACCTTTAAAGAGTGTGCTATACAGTCAGATAATTGGTAAGAAACAGCGTTGGCTGCTTGACTTTAACAACGACACACCCAATATCTGTCTGGCGGCCAGCATCGTAGGGTTGTTGATGGGGCGCAACACCACCGACGCGGCCATCATGTCTAGAGCGGCTGAAGCCCACGAGGTTCTTGAAATACCACCAGACCGCATGGTCGGCTTTGGTGACATAGGTCTTTTTGAGAACTATTTCTCTGTGACGGTGAAAGTTCTTTATCACAACGGCTCTTGGAAGTACTTTACAACAGGGGACCTTGTGAGAAACAAGACCGTATATGTCCTTCACCACGAAAATCACTTTTACGGTATCTTGAACCTTAAAAGTTTTCTGGGTGTCAAGTACGTGTGCACACATTGTGACCACATATACAACAGTAAGGACCGTCATCAGTGTGAAATGCATTGTAAGATGTGCCGGAGGGATGGTTGCGTCGTAGACGCTGCCCTGAAGGTGAGGTGTCACACCTGTAAGATGTTTTGTCGCTCTCAAGACTGTTTGAGCATCCATAAGAAAGCTGTTAAATGCAGCCCTAAAATGGATTGCTTTGAGTGTGGTCGGTATGTGGCGACAGATCACAAATGCCGAGGTATGAAATGACCCCGGTGTCAGACGTCTTTTGAGGCGGGTACCAACCATCGGTGCTACATGGTTAAAGGCAGACCCCAGACCAAAACCGAAGCCTACATAGTGTTTGATATAGAGTGCACACAAGAGACGGGAGTACACCAACCTAACTATATTTACGCACACCATCTAACTTCCGACGACAGCTGGGAGTTTGAAGGCAGAACGTGCGTTGGTGATTTCCTTAACACCTTCATTCAAACCAAATTCAAAGGGTATACCATGCTGGCCCACAACTCAAAAGCATACGACTCATTCTTTATTTTACAAAATATGATTCGTGAAAAGGTACAAGTAGAACTCATCACTCAGGGTTCCAAGCTGATGTTGTTAACAGCCGCTAGGTTACAAATAAGGTTTATAGACACCCTGAATTTCCTACCTATGAAATTGAGCAAGCTACCAAAAGCCTTTGGATTCCCCGGTTGTAAAGGTTATTTTCTACACTTTTTTAACACCTGGGTGAACCAGAATTATGTGGGCCCCATGCCACCTCCTGACAGCTACGGGGTTGAATATATGATGCCATCCGAGAAGGAGAGCTTTCTAGAATGATACTCTGAAAACCGTGAAAAGGAGTTTCATTTTCAAACAGAGTTGAAAGCTTATTGTCAGGCTGATGTAATGATCCTACGACAAGCGTGCAACCTCTTCAGAGATGTTGTGGTGGAAATGACTAAGAAAGTCAGGATCCTGAAACCCAAGAAGCCTCAAACGACAGAGAAAGTCAGGATCATGAAACCCAAGAAGCCTCAAATGACAAAGAAAGTCAGGGTCTTGAAACCCAATACGCCTGAAATGCCGAAGGCTGTCGAATACATAGACCCTTTTCAAAACATCACATTGGCCTCCATGTGTATGTCCATCTACAAACACATGTTTTTAAGACCAAAAAGTATTGCTCTAGTGCCGGTAGACCTCTATAATGGCAAACAGAAACGATATTCAACCCCTCGATCCGGTGGCTCATGTACGTTTCTGAGAAGGAAGACGTACATATTCAACACGCCTTACAGGGTGGTGAATACCGTGTGGGTCCCTACTACCTGGATGGGTACGCTGTAATTAAGGGGTGCCGACGGCCTTTGAATACAATGGCTGCTTTTACCACGGCTGCCCTCAGTGTTACAAACCCCATGAGTTTAACAGACTGCTGGGTGTCAAATTTGAACACTTACACAGACGTACGCTGTTGAAGGCTCAGTATGTTGAAAAATGTGGCTTTGCTATGAGGGTTCTTTGGGAGCATGAGTGGTTAGAGATGTTAACAACCGACACAGCGCTCTGCTCTTTCCTTCAGAGTCGTGATTTACCAGAACCCCTGGAACCCCGCGATGCCTTACAAATGCCATACAACTGTACAGGGCTGTGGGTGAGGGTGAGAAAATACACTACTATGATTTCACCAGTCTGTACCCATTTGTGAACAAAATGAAGGTATACCCCTTAGGACACCCCACCATCATATATAGAGATTTTAAGCCCATATCCGAATACTTTGGGCTAGTCAAATGTGAAATCTATCCTCCACGACAGCTTTACTTTCCGGTGTTACCATACCGAGTCGATGGTAAACTGATGTTCCCCCTCTGTCGCACATGTGCAGTGTTTAAAGAGGTTGACGATTGTAGACACACCGATGAACAAAGGATGCTCACAGGGACCTGGTGCAGCATCGAGGTAGAAGCGGCCTTAGAGAAAGGTTACAGGCTCGGTAGGATACACGAGGTGTGGCATTTTCAGAGGACCACGACCCGACTCTTTGCTCCATACATTAATATGTTTCTCAGAGACAAGCAGGAGGCCTCAGGGTATCCCGAATGGTGTACTAGTCAGGATGCAAAGCAGAAATACATCGATGACTACTACGCTCACGAAGGTATCCATTTATGCCCCCATTTGATAGAGGTCAACCCGGCCCGCCGGCAGTTAGCCAAACTCTGCCTCAACTCCTTATGGGGAAAATTCGCACAGCGTACAAACCTGTCAAATACGACCTTAATAACCGATCCTGATGAGTTGTTTAAGTACCTGTTTGCCCCATGTTACGAGGTGTCCAGCTGCGGGTTTATCGATGACGAGACCGCTGCGGTGTGTTGGAAATACACAAAAGCGTACCCCACAACGTGTAACAACATCAACATCTTCATAGCGTGCTTCACGACCGCCCACGCCCGTCTAGAACTTTACAAGGTTATGGACAAGCTCCAGGACCACTGCTTGTATCACGATACCGACTCAGTGATTTTTCTGAGTAAACCAGGGGATGAAGACCCTCCTCTTGGGGACTATCTGGGTAATTTGACCAGCGAGCTCGATAAGGATGAGCATATAATAGAATACACGTCATCCTGACCAAAGACCTACTCCTACCGCACAAACAAGAACAAAGTGTGTATGAAGGTCAAAGGCATAACATTAAGGGGCCGATTCCGATTCCGGCCGGAAATCTCTCCGACCGAGCCGGACCCGGAGAGAATTCTGACCGAATCGGACCCTAGCAGTCCGACCGAACGAGTACGATGCGCACGCATGCCATCGGACTCGAGTCGGTCGGACTCCCATTGAAGTCAATGGGAGCCTGTCGTACAACGCGTACGCGGGCTCCCATTGACTCAATGGGTGCGAGGCAGACAAGGGCGCCCCCTACAGTGTGTACGCGTCCATGCGCATCGCGGCGTACATGCACAGGTAGGGGGGACCCATGGGTACCCCCTGTGTGCGACTCGCGTGCCTACGCGTACAGGGGGGTCCGACGCAAACCCCCAAAGTCCGGCTCCGACAGCTTTTTCGAGCCGGACGGCGCGAATCGGTCGGACTGCTCGCGGCGCGCATCGTACTTACCCGGCCGGGGAACGTCTCCATTGCGCGGTGCGAGTCGTGTCCATGCGAGTCGGTCGGAGCGTGTTGAAGCCGCGTTCGAGTCGGTCGGAGATTTCGCGGGTGCCTGCATCGTATTCGCTCGGCCGGACCAGCGTACGATTCGGTCGGGAAACAGGGCTCCGAATCGGATCCGGTAAATCCGAATCCGATTCGGAGCACTACCGGCCGAGATCGGAATCGGCCCCTAAATGTCAGCAACACCCTAAAAATCAATTTTGACAGTCTGAAGAATCTGGTGCACGAATACGCTGCCTCCGACAATTGTGAAAATGCTAAAACCATAGTTGTGAACCAGCCGTGTATAGTCAGGTCCAAAAAGAAGTGGGAAATTACAACCCAGCCCTTACATAAAACATTACGCTTTGTTTTTGATAAAAGGGTTCTGACTGCTGACTATAAAACACTGCTGTATGGTTATTAGCCTCATTAGAGATACAGACCCCGCACCATGGACACCAGATTACAGCATCCATTCGCATGCGTGTTAGCAGGGCCCTCAAACTGTGGTAAGAGCTACTTTATAAAAAAGCTCTTAGAAAATGCTGCCGATGTTTTATCCCAAACCCCTAATAACATTGAATGGCTTTATTCATGCTGGCAAGCTCTTTATACTGATCTGGCCCGTAGTTTCCCCATATCAGATTTATAGAAGGCATACCAGATAATCTCAACGATGATGAGTTACTGCCACCGTCCCTTGTAAACATGATAATTGTCGATGACCTTATGCGTGAAGGTGGGGATCATCCGGAGTTAGAGAGAGCTTTTACTCAATATTCACATCACCGTAATCTAAGCATCTGCTACATTGTGCAGAACTTGTTTTACAAGGGCAAGAACAGCAGGTCTATAGCTCTCAACGCTTCATACCTTGTTTTACTTAAAAACCCCTGTGACAAACAACAAATATCAGTCATAGCTAAACAGATGTACCCAGGAAACACACACTTCTTCATGGAGGCCTTTAACGACGCTACAGCAAAACCCCACGGCTACCTGCTGGTCGACTTAAAAAATGAAACTCTAGAAGACTATAGACTGAGGGCTGATATATTTGCCCCCGATCTACCAGTCACTTACACCCCTAAGCCCAAGGTCCGGACCTATAAAAAGCAGCGCTGATGACTTTTAGAGACATTTACAATCCTGTCCCTTATAATATAAGGTGTTGACCATGTCGGCCCGCCTACGCCGCAATTTAGCTCTCCTGAAAATGCTTGTTACAGCCAGTCCCCAGCACAGAAAGGCCATCCTGTGCGCTGCGTCTGACGACTTAGTGTCTGCCATTTCTGAAATTGCCCTAAATACCCTAAAAGGCAACGTCCCTATATCAAGGAGTCAGTTACAGGTTCTGAAGAAGAAGAGGTCTCTTATCAAGAAGCTCAGTAATAAAAGGGCCTCACTCATTACCAAGAAGAAACTGGTGAAACAGTCTGGAGGCTTTATAGGCTCTTTGCTGGGCATAGCTATACCCATAATTACAAGCCTCCTCTCGGGACAGTAATGGAGCATGCCACAAAAATGTATTTGGTTCCGAGGCAGCAAATGGACAATCTGAGCTCTTCAAAGGACAACGCCTGGGATATACGCCGAAATGAGACTCTGCGTCTGGATGCTGAAATTAAAGAAATTTTGAACAGAACCGATCTAAACCCCTACGACAAGGCAAACCTTTACACCAGCACCCTTAAAAACGTTTTAAGTTACTACAACCAATGGAACACCGAGAAAAATAAGCTGACTCTATACGCCCGGACTCTGAACAACCAGCCGCACCTCCAAATGGCCCTCAACCCCTGCAACCATCACAGGACCTTGCATCACCCTCAGATGCCTTTGTTGCCGATCTCTTAAAAATATAAGTCAAAGACACAGGGGGCCGCGCAAATGCTGATGAGTAAACTTGCAACTTCTAAAGACCTAACATCTTGGAATGAACGAGGCGAATTTCTCTACAAGGGCCAGCCGGTTGCAGGGTCACACATGTACGATCTAGTCAAAGGTCTCACGCACCCCAAAATCATAACGCCTCAAAACGCACCGCGTGGTTGGGATGCGTTTCTACGAGCCGCTGCTGAACTCAACATCCTTTCCACGCTCGTGGGTAATAACGAGCACCGGCGTTTGCTTGAAAATTTGAAAGCCCCCGTACACCCATCACCAACAGGCTCTGACGTTCCACGGCTATCCCCCTCCTGGACTACCCCTGCAACGGTGGTTGTACCGCGAAAAAAGACATTTTTCAAACCAAGTACCTGGCTTACACCCTGATGTTTCTTCAGACTTTTTATTGTTTTTTAATAAAATGTGTCTATTACGCGTATAGCAGCGTCTGATTTTTCTTCTTCTTCTTATGTTTCTTGAGCATTGGTTGTCGATGTAATACACCCCTGCATAGATGTTTGTAATAAAACACTTTTTTTAATAACTTTACAACCTGCCTCTGTTGTCTTTTAAATTGTTTTAATTATGTTGTATGTGGTAGCATAGAAATACAAAGTCTGAATACCGGCTTTTTAAAAAAATAATGTCTTTATTTTAGGCGTTCATCATTAAACATGCACATGTCCCACGGACTTACAATTTTGACAAGCGACATATTCGGGTTTCACAGGTCTGACCGAGACCACTGTGTTTTCTTTTACATATTTCACAACTATACTGTCATTGTTAACAAGGTCACGCGAATATAGATTTAAGAAATTTCTAAACAACATACCCTCAGACATTTTACTGATAAAATAAATACAATGTTCCCCACATGTGATGGCTATGGAATCCTGGGCCCTCATATTGTTATACTCCAACCTCGCAGCGGCTTTTTTCACAAACTTGAATATAGGCGGTGTATAGATACGATGTTCGGGGAATTCAGCGGCACTATCAAACAATATAACCTTGTCACTGTCTATAAACAAGGCCACCCAGTGTGTTCCGCTCCTGTCATGCGGGTCGGTGTTAAAGACTAGGGTGCGGGGTCTTTCTAACCCTATTTCAGGGGTAACCCATCGCTAGGGAAAACACCTAAAAAGTATTTCCTAGCGTCTTTATGCCTGCTTAAGAACGATCGTATCTGCACAGTGTCCATTTCACAAAATGTTTTAAAGATAGTCAAACAAAATCTGTCTTGCGTGGTTGATCTGAATGATGCTGTCGAATACCGAGAATACGACCATGTTCACATTCGCCGGTAGCGGATTACTGAATCGTATTTCAGCTTTTAGATTTCCGTTTTTGACAAGGTTGTAGTGATCGCCGTCTTCCATGTCGGGGGTCAGGTCGAATGCGAGCAACGTGTAGCCGGCCCCATAGCCTTCTCTTGACACAGCTACACCGCAGTCCCTTAGATGCTTCCCGGTTATTGAAACCAACCCCTGATATTCCCTGATGTAGTTGGAGGTTATAAAACTGGGGGTGTAGGGTTTTGCAGGAATCACAGTGCCCTCGTGGACCAGCGCCGCGTAGTTGATGTTGTAGTGTCTAAAATTGAAGGGGTTTAAGGCGTAGGTGCCGCTAAATGCTGTATTGTCCACAAAACCGATGATGATGAGTTTGGGTAGTTGCCCCATAAATAAATTCTGCTGCTGGGTTAAACGGGTACCTGCTGGGATGCTGAACACCTTCAGAGCTACTCTTTCCACAGCGTACTTGGCGTTTGATATTTGCAAAGCGTCGGCGTGCGCTAATCTGACGCTCGGGGACACTTTCACTCTCTTTACAAACAGGCTCGTGGCCAGGATGTCCAGCTTGTACTGGTCTGCATCCCCGCTGATGAGACAGAATGAGTCCTTGTTGCATGTGAGCTTGATCTTAAGATCAATACCATTGATGAGCAGTTTATCTTGGAAGAAGAGATCTGAATGTATGCGGCCCAGGAGGTCAAAGTTGCGACTGCCTGCTGCAAACATTGCTCTTTTTACAAAACCATGATTGGCCCCGTCCAGAGCCGTGGTTTCAAACTGGCCGTATGTATCCTTGTAGAAGAGACCCGCTGAAAGCTGCGTGTCAAGGGCGTCGCTACTGTAATTTAGAATACTCTCGAGGTAGGCTCTGTAGGCGTACATGTTATCGTTCTGTGTGATGAGTCGATCGCCCAGGGTGATGTCCACCTGATTAAACATGGCCGCTAGGGGATAAGCGATCGTTGCCACTTTAGCGTCTGCTGCTATGTCGGACCCATCCGCTTTTACGATTTTACACATAAGATGCAGCAGCGTGTTGTTGAGATCCAAATACATATCCGTGGACCCTGACACAAAAAACTCTATAGGGGCCAGCGGTGTCAAGGCTGCTAAAGGCGATACCTCCATGAAGAAGCTGTTTTCGATGCTTGTCTGCGTTGGTTTTAGAGTAAACAAGTCTAACTCGGATTTGACGCACTCGCCAGATGCACAGTGTACGAAGGCCATGGTTTAGTTTACGGTGCTTTAAAAAATATTGACTTTAGAGCCGTTTCTCTTCTTCGTAGCTCTCTTCCGTCTTGGAGTTCTTCTTTTCTGAGCGCGTTTTGAAGAACTCCTCCTTTTTTTATAGGGGACCGGTGGACCCCTGCGTCTCGAAGACCGGCGCTTCCTTTTAACACTTGCGCACGGCTTGTACAACAGCCCCGCTCCTTCTTGCGGCTGCTTGTTCATGCGCTCTGCAATCGCCGAAGTAACAGACCCAACAACATCATGGGCAATGTTCGTAGCAGCCGTCTTAACATGCGGTTTTACAATTTCATAGCCTCTTCTCTAGAACGGCATAGCTCTTCTAAACAGGCTCCTGAAGAAGCCCCCTAAACCAGCCCCATACATAACCGGCGATCCTTGAAAGTACGGAGGACCTCCATATCCGGCATGGTTTCTGTAATAGTCCCTGTACATAGACGGGTCCCCGTATGTTTTCACGACCACCATGATGCCTGCTTAATAACCACTGTCATGTCTCGGTCTTAAATGAAGCTTAACAATAACTTTCCCGTATTTAAAGGCCACCGGCTCAGACTGATCATCGTAGATCATAATTGAAATAGTGTCAAAATGGTTTTTAGAAACTGCGACGTAGTCGGGTTTGTTAAATTGAATATTAACCATCGTATTATTTTCACCCTGTACATGGACCCATCTTAACAGCGGCGAATAACTATCACCGATCCTCTGGGCCTCTACAATGTCGCTATACACATAGAGCGTATAGAACCCACCGTTAATATCGGGGCATGTGTGATCCTGCTCCATCGGACTTTTCGCATGCAGCACGGTGCCTAAAACCCTTCTTAATTTACCGGAGCAGTTAAACGTCGTGGTACGGCTTGGTGCTTTAAGAAATACCTTCCTTCTGACGTTATCTAACGACAGATGAGTATTCGGATGTGCTTCGATGCTGTCTATGGCTTTGTTGACAGCATCGACAACACTTAAAACGGTTGGGTAGTAACCGTATGGAATGCTCTCGTGCTTGCTCACTGGATCCTGCTCACGCTTTATGTAAAACTTTGCCTCGGCCTGTGTGAATGTATTCCATGTTCTAGGGTATTGGATTTCTGTTAGGGCCACCTCCCAATACCCTTTCAGGTCCACAGGCTTAGCCAGTTTCACAGTGTAATTAGAAATCTGGTTGTCGGGGAACATGCCCTTAGAAGCGTTGGATGGTAAGGTGATATAAAAGGGTGCTGTCTCCATCTTATTAGAGGATTTTAGACGGTCCTTAGCTCACACACCCTTCAGGGAGCTGGCCAACACCCAACTGTTAAATTTCTCCAGCCATCCCCTCCATTTGACATATGCCTGGCTGCTAGCCCCCCTACCTTTCCTTTTCAGAACCTTTTCAACCCTATACACACGGTTCGGATCATCAGGTACCATTTGTAACTCTTCCTTGTAAAACACCCCCGATACAGCTTCCCCTTCGTAGTCCTTTAAACTGTAAATATACAGCCCTTCTTTAAGCTCCACATTATCCACTATAAATATTTTGTCGCTAAAAGTCTGGCGGTAGCCCTTCGTAAAGACCCCTTTCAATTTTGAAATCCTCACATGTGTGCCTTTTTTTAAAATAGGTTTCTTCACCTTTGTAGCAAAATTATGCCCGTACACCGTTCGCCAAACAGCTAAAGAATTACTAGGAGTCACCTCTGCGGGTGATGTTTTGATGGTCCGGTGATAACTGGCATTATACACATCTAAAAAAGCCTGTAGAACATCCACGTATCTGTAGGTGTTGTTGGCCGTAAAATACTGCCACATCTTAGACTTTAAAGTTCTGTTAAACCGTTCTACAACCGCTGCTTTCACCTCCGTGTGTGTTACAAAATGTTGAACGCCGTGGTTGTTTAATAATTTCTGAAATGTCTTGTTTAAGAATTCTTTACCGGCGTCTGTTTGTAGTTTTTGAGGAACCCTGCCCTTCTCGAAGATGGCTTTAAAAGCGGCCGTGACGCTGGCCCCTCTTTTATCGCTTAACGGTTCTGCGTAGGCGTACTTGGACAGCACGTCTATGACGGTTAATATATAACAAACGCCGTTGTTATGTTTTGCTATATCTTGAAGGCGGATTATGTCAGCTTGCCACTGATAATCTATTTGAGCATTAACGATTGTAGGACGTCTCTTAAAACGTCTTCTGGCCGGTTTATGGAGCGAATACGCCTCCTCTCCTGATAGCCATGTCTTGACCAGGTCTCTGCTTACGGGCTCGTTTTCATCTGCAGCCCTTCTGTATAGGGCTTCGACACTTCCAAAGCTGCCAACCCCGCTTGTATCATAATAAAGTTTTCTTAACCTAACCCCCGACATGATAACATCGGTTACAACAAAATACAAATGAAAGACGATTGTTTTGTGTAAGGGCGTTTTATTAAAAAACAAATAAACAATACTACCAAGACCTAAGCAAAAGATACTTTACATTTTCATAGCAAACGTCATAAGTACGTATTAACACATAGCCACCTTGCGTTGTAACATTCCGCTTGTTTGTTCTAAATACACGCTATCCTGTAACGTTACATAAGAACTTAGTTAAATAGTCTTCGGGGGCCAAAGCCCCCTGAGACTATTTTTTTTATACACGTTACACATACGCCTTTCTACGAGTCTTTGTAGCAGCTTTCTATCAAGAGTCGGGCACATCTCCTGCATATCAGGTAGTTTTACGCTCGGGTCATAGGCGTATTGGATCTCATTGAGTGCAGATGTCAAGATCCTCAACACATCGGGGTGTACAGTTTTCTTTTCAGGGTGCAGGCCGTACACCACCCTTAGCAGCTTATACAACTTGTAAGGGTCTAACAAACCACAAATATAGTGTATTGTTCTTGCTCTGTATGATTCGCACAAACATTCGTGAGCCGCCTGCTGTGGATCGTTCATTTGGTGGCCGTGACAAAGACTGTAATAGTCACGTTTGACACAGTTTAGTACTACCGTCGCTGCGAAACCCTTAACTCCACGCCGTTCAAAGAAGGACAATCCTTCATCTTCATCTTTTTCACACGCGCCGCTCTTAGAACCGCATACACATTTGTCACAGCCCTCGCTGTTTTGGCACGTTGAGCTTTCAGCCTGTTTTGAACACCACAGACAATTAAAGATTACATTGCTCGCTTTTGCAGGTCGCCAGGCTCCAGCCGTTCTTTTTGGGGCTTCTATCTAGGGTTCAAAAGAAGAAAGATTGACAGACCATTAGTTGAAGAAATAAAATACATCGTTATATAGATACATGTGGCATAACATTTTCATACTAACCTCCATATTTTCACGACCCTCTGCGGCAGCTCTGAAATCCTGAGAGTCGCTAATGTCCTGCGATGCCCCGTCATCTTCGACGCTTGTACCGGGCTGTTGCAACACGACCTCCGCAGCAGCCGCATCCTCCTGAAGGTCCATGTCTTCGTAGACAGGGGTGTTAGGAGGTGCTACATCCTCTTTACCATAGTGCATTATGAAGTAGGTGCATCCTGCTGGTGTTACTCTCTAGGGTCAAAAAAAGAAAGAATGATATGCCAATAGCTGAAGAAATAAAATACCTCATCTTTGTAACTGGCGAACATAACATTTTTTTTTTTTCTTCATTTTTTTTTTTTACTAACCTCTGCATTTTCACCGGCCTCTGCTGCGGCTCTGAAATCTTGAGAGTCGCTAATGTCCTGCGCTGCCCCAGCATCTTCGGTGACTGTACCCGATGGTTGCAGCACAACCTCAGCAGCATCCGTATCCTCCTGAAGGGCCATGGCTTCATAGACGGGTGTGTTAGGAGGTGCTACAGCCTCTTCATCTTCCTCCATATCCATGAAACTGGGGCCGGCAAACAAGCTGCCACTACCAGAGCCCTCACTCTCGCTGTGGGCGTCCTTAACCGGAGACAACCTGCATACGCACTCCTTGAGACTGAGTTTTTGCACCCCCGACACAGGCCATTACCAAAACCAGTAATGTCGCAGCCCATATCCTTAGGTGTTTCTTGCTGAGCATTCTCGTCCATTACCAGAGTTGGTAAGCTGCGGTAATATCTACTGATAGGTTGTTGGGAGCCACCCCACATAGGTCTCTTCACAAGAGAGCTGTATCTCTTCATTTTGCTATGGGAACCTTCTCGTCTTCAGACGGCTGCTTGCTGTATAACGCTCTTAAGGATGCCTTATATGTATCCTAAACAGCTCCTAAAAGGGGGCGGCCCCTCTACACATCAACAAGGCCTTAGAGGCGTCATAGGGCTCTGGTTCGCTGGTGTCTCCAAAAACAGCACCGCCCCTAGGACCGCCCCTAGGACGAGATGGACATCTCATGATGCTCACACTCTGACACAAACCCAGTGCCACACCCCTGTATTTCCAGGGGCTTGAGGCCTGTCACTTTTAAGGACACAGTGAGGGGGCGGGGGACCTGCGGAGGGGGACCTGTCACTTTTAAGGACACACATGTCACTTTTGGGGACACACATGTCACTTTTAAGGACACAGCGAAGGGGCGGGGGACCTGCGGAGGGGGACCTGTCACTTTTAAGGACCCGAATGGTGATGGGTGGTATCCCCTTATACTACTGGCAATGGCACACTAAAGATATGCCAATGCAGTGGTGCAGATGCACAAACACAAACAGGCTGCCTCACACTGCATATCAAACACAACAGGTGATGGGGGGGTGTGCCAGTGTCCCCAAGCAACCACACAACACATGAGGAGGCCTGAATTCCAATTACACAGATGTGTATACAGTGCCATACAAAAGTAACTCATGGATCGGATTCCCCTATGTGGGCAATCAGGCATTGTTAGATGAGAGGGAGCCCAAATTACACATGTCACACAAGCTTGTAGGAACAGCAACTAACACAGCAAGCGACAGACCCACCACAGCACTACCCCTAGGGACCCCACATTGTGGTGACACTAGCCTGCATGATAATCCCACTGTGATGACAAAGGTAGATGTCGTTCACACTGTGAACCACAGCCATGTGTCCTGAGCAACAAACTACCATCACACCTACACAAGCACAAATGAATCAGCACGGCCTGTCAGCCAAGGCCAATGTGGAGGTAGGGGTCTAGCAGTGCAACAACTCACATTTGCACACACTCAACACCACACACCTTGATCTCCACCAATGTGCAGCAGTGAAGCTCACATGGACAGGTGACATTGCACATGCACTCATGACAATCCCAGGGGTGGTTGTGGGAACTAAGGTGCAGAAACCCATCACACCTGGCCAGTCAACAAGACTCGTGAATGTCTTACACACTGCACAGTACGCCGTACATGGGCATGACGTGAAATCCACCCCAATCAATGGGATCCCGGCCACAGTCACACACCAATGAAGAAGCCAAAGTCACCCACAAAGAACACACGTAGACAACTTCCAACATTGCAGCTCTGACCCTGAGGAGTGGCAGCAGTCACACACACAACGTGTCACAATCACTGAAAGCTACCACAAACTGTAAATTACATGACTTGTGTAACCAACAAGTGCCAAGGGAATCCTGACTGTGTCTCATCTGCGTTTGCCCACATCCCCAGCCCTGACAACAAAGACAACTAGGGATGACAACCTGATGAACATTAGTTTGCCATGCACCCACATCACGGAGAAACCAGGTACAAGATGCTGGATGAACACAGGACAACTCAGCAAGCATCACAAACAGGAACATCCGTAGGGACACAGCCGGTGCAGGAAAAGTGAAGGGAACACACACAGACATGCTTACACAACACACAACACGGGCCCAGGCAATGTCACGGGATTACACACTGCCATGAGGGCACTCCACTCCTGTGGAAGCTCCGCTGTGCCAAACCTTGTCTGTGCACGACTCAAACATGTCATCAGAACACTCGGTCAGTGAGTCAACAATTACAACACACTGAAGGCTCTGCTCACATCAGCCTGGGTACGGGAGTGTCACTTCAATTACCTGCATATACCCAATACACGTGTCAAGCAAGTTGCACTGTATACACAGATGAGTCCTTCAACATTGATGTGCTAAACTGCATGTCCAGTGGAGATGGGCACACAGTCAGGGAAATAGAAACATTGAACAGTGGTAAGCACACCAGATGTGCATCAGTGTAAGCCACAGATGTTAAATTACAAATGCAAAACGTACATCCCTGTGTCAAATGCTGAACATTACACCCTCAGACTGCAGCAAAGGATGCTATGGATCCAGACTAGATTAGGACACATATCCCATGGACCACATGGAGTCCATCACAGCAACACTTCATTTTCCTGATCTGAACACTATTACAACAGCAAATGCATGATGATACTCATCTACATCATGTACAACAAAAGCAAAACCACTAGTAAACAAAAAGACGCTTTATTCAGCCAATGTAAATGAAAAATTGGAAATCCAAAAGAAACTAAGGCCAATGGCCAGTCCACATTCACAGTCTGAACAGGGTGACATGTGACAACTTGTCACCCATTGCTTGCCTGCACTGGTACGGACAGGGGACATCCCCTCGGAGGGGCATACAAGGGGCAGGCCAGGCACCGCAGGGACAGGATCAGGGGATGCCAGAAGGAGGCAGTGAAGGGGTGGTGGGTGCAGGAGTGTCACCGGCAACTGCAGTGGAGGTGTCTGACTCAGTGGGGGCCGGCACCACTGTAGGGCACAAGTCAGATGGTGTGGGTGCTGGCACCACTGCAGTGGGCCGGTCAGATGGAGTGGACTGGGTCCCCACTGCAGTGCCCAAGTCAGACGGGGTGGTTGTGGACTCCACTGCAGTGCATAACTCCAAGGGAGTGGAAGGGGGGCAGATGAGGTGGGCAGGACAGAGGGGGGACCCGGTCTCCACACCAGTGGCACAAACAGGCCGAGCATCTGGGTTGGGGGTGGAAGAGCAAGTGGTAGGGGGGGCCTAAGCAGTTTGGGGATGTGGTATGGGTGTGTGGGGGAACCTGGGGCAGGGTGTGGCGGGGGAACCTGTGGAGTGGTGGCCTGGGGGATGGAGGAGAGAGACTGTGTGGTGGAGCTGCGTGGTGGTGGTGGTGGTGGGGTCTTGCCCTTCCTGGTCCGGGGGACTTCCTAATGGGGTCCTCAGTCTGCCTGTGCCTGGGGAGGGTGTCTGGGTGTGAGGGGCACTCCCTCTGTGTGTGGTGGTAACCTCTTCCGCCTGTGCGTTGGGTCAGATGGATCTGTGGGGAAGAGGCCAAGCTCACAGAGGAAGAGCTTCTGGGAGGGGGGGGGTTGCAGGTGAGGCAAGGGGTTTTGGAGGGAGAGGTATCTGAGGACTGCAGAGTGCACGTGGATGCGTGTGTGTGTGCCTGGGCCCCATCCCCTGTGAGTGAGGTATCAGTCCCCTGACTGTGCGTGCGTGTGCGTCTGGATTTTGGCGTGTGTGTCTGTGTGCTGCTTGTGTCTGTGCTGGTGGGTGCCTGTGCCGGTGTGTGTGTGTGCTTGGGACAGGTAGGGTGCTGGGGATTGTGGATGGGGCAGAGGTAGGAGGGGTGAGGGACTGTTGCAGGAGGGACACTGCTGCCTTCAGTGAGGAGGCCATGGACTGATTGGTCCGATGTAGGGCAGACATGCCAGATGTCATGCCCTCCATGAATGACACCAGTTGTGTCAACAGACCCGTGTGTGCATGGAGGACACTCAGCACTGATGTCTGCCCTACATGGATCTGTTTCAGCAAGTCCACAGACTCCACACTCAGGGCAGCAGGGGAGACAGAGGCAGGGGGTGCGGTGCCTGGCATGAAGGAGACACGCTCCCCTACACGGGAGCCTCCACGGACATGTGGGATGGGAGCAGATGGGAGGGTGGAGATGGTGGTGGTGGCGGGGACAGACTTGCTTGATTTTGTCTGTGGTCTGCTGACACCCGCCTCCACAAGGGAGTCCTCACTGGAAGTGCTGTGTTCCCCAGCCGAGGTGGTCGTAGCTGAGGTCTCCTCAGTGTGGCTCCCCTCACCCTCCGTGCCACTGGGTCCCTCGGTCTCCCCTGCAGTGGACCCAGTCTGGCTCTGCCGCTCCTCTTGGTCCGTGGAGCTGTCTCCTCCTGTGGCCATGGATGTCTCTGCAAACAATCAGGATAAACAGAGCAACATTAGTCACCTGTACTGACCACACACACCACAGTAAGTACAGCACATCACAGAGCAAGCCCTGCCATCATTTGCTAGACATTGCAATAAGTGCTGACACTGATTTGAAGAAGCCCATTGTCTGCCTGACAGTCATTCATGCCACACATATCCTGCCTGTCCATGCACCCATCTGTCTGGTGCCTGTTGTATGCGACTAATCATATGTGCACACATGCACCACATACACAGTTGTTGGACATCCAAGAGAACATATGGAAATGTGTCACTCCAAACACATGCCATCTCCTGCCACTGACTCAGTACATGTGTCAGGAAAAGTGATGGGCAGAGTCTCTGTCGATATGCGGGTTTTGGTTCCATCACCAGACACAATGATGTCCTCATGTCCTGATAGACAATGCGACAATGCTGTGCATGCAGGACATATCACACTACTGCTGGATCACCCTTTGCAAGTTGAATGTCATGGCACAGGCCTGTCTGGCAAGTCAGTCATAAATGTCACCTGTCACAGGGGCAGTGCATACACACAACACCAGTCTACACTGTGTCACAATCATGGAAGTTTTGGGAATGCAAGCCCTGTAGCTGACAGGTGCACATGTGCACCCCTGGCCACCCACATCATGAGGACTAAGATGATTCCACGTCATTCAAATGAGACATTTGAGTGACTGCAAACACAAATCCATACACATGAGCACTTCACCGTCTGATGAGAATGAACCAAAGCTGCTTGCACCTCAATGTTTCATACACCATTGTGCACAGTCAAGGGATCAGAGACCTATGCATTAACCAATGTGCAGATCCTATAGTCACAACTCAGATGGCTGGCCACCCCAAATTGTTAAACACTCCAGGAGTCCAAAAAGCAAGGCCACACCACGGTGACACAGAGGCAGACACCTGAGTGCACTCTTCACATTGCCCAATATGTATGCTGACACACGGGAGTGGGAAAACAGAGTGCCTTCGATGTCCGGAGTAGGCATTAGAGTCCTGGTCCATGTGCAACATGGTATTACCCTGAACACTAGGCAGGTGGCTATGCATGTGTCACACACATGATGTACATACTTCTGAGGCTCCTACCTTGGTCTCTGCTGCAGCATGGGTGTGTGGCACATACCCCAGCCATGTGGTGAGTCAGAGCAGCAATTGGAACACATATTAAAGCCATACCCAGAGTACATGTCAGATCACAGGCATTGTGTGAGCAATTGTACCACCCATGCAGCCCACAACAAAGTTCCTGTAACTGATGCTGTCCCCAACTTGAACCACAAGTAACTGCAAGTACACAGTACCCAAGTGACCTAAGTCACAGACTGTAAGGGCCACACCTGTGTATCATATGAGGAGGGGGCATGACACAAGTGAGGGACATGAGTCCAGGACGACAAGACAGTCGTACTGTGGAAGTGGAACCAGGCTAAAGGAGTGCATAGAGCATGTTAGTCATAGTACCCAGAAAAGGCTAGCACTTACCCCCTCCTTGCTGCTGTCTGGCCTTCAGCTGCCTATCCAGGTCAGGGAAGACCACCGCCAGAATCTGGAGCATGTGGGGGGTCAGGGTCCGGTGTCCGCCCCTCCTGAGAGGCGGCGACAGCTTCAGCTGGACCCTTGCAATCCTCCGGGTCCAGCCACGAAGGTCCTGCCACCTCTTCTGGCAGTTGCGGATCCTGCGCCTGTAGACCCCCACAGATCGTACTGCCCCGGCGATGGTCAGCCAGATCTCCTGCTTCTGGTGGGCATCAACCTGTGAGGATGACAAAGTGAAAAGGCCATAACTATACATGCAACATATCCGTGCATCACACAGTTGGATATACATGTCTCAATCACAGGGGCATATGATGTACACAGGTAGTACAACTATGGCTATGAACAGTTGTCCAGCAGTTACTAAATGGTATCATTGCCTGGGAAGTAAAACCTTGTTGGAATGCACTGTTACTGCACTATACCTGTTCAGTGCATGTAACTACACACTTTGGGGGGTGACAACTACTCAGTAAGCATGCTAGCCACTGGTGTACACACTGTAAGTCTTGCTAGTCAGACAACATGCACAATTAGTAAGGCAGTGGACAGCACACTCACCTGCTCCCCTGGTTTCCCATACAGCTTGCTGTACTGTGAAAGGAGGCTGTCCAGCAGGGCCTGGTTCTCCTCAGTGCTGAAGGCTGGGGCTCTCTCCACAGTACGTGCCATTGCAGTAGCCAGAGGATGCAGAGACAGCAGCAGTGGTGGTGGCAGATGTCGTCCTGGAGCATGTAGTGCAGGCAAGTGAGCTCTCAGGGGAACAGCCAGCATTATATGTGTGCTGCAGAGGCAGATACTGTCCCATGTGTCCAAAGTGATAGGTCCAAGTCGTTTGCATCTTCTGAATCTGGCCAATCCATGGAATTGCACCACTTATACACGCCCACAGCATCCTTCAAAAGTTCAACTTCATGACACCCATGAATTTGCAACATTGTTGTGGGTGGCCAACTGAATTCACTGCATCCGACTCGTAAAAGCTTTGAAAACGCGTCCGTTACCATGTCAGTCCATAGCCAATGCGTGCGCACCGATCGGACCATTGCTGTACGACGCGTATTACGTCACACAACACGCATCCGTCAACATCATATGAATGGCCAATGCGTGCACACCGATCGGTCCATTGCTGTATAACGCGTATTTCGAAACACAACACGCATCCGTCAACATCATATGCAATGGCCAATGCGTGCGCACCGATCGGTCCATTGCTGTACGATGCGTATTTCGAAACACAACACGCATCCGTCAACATCATATGCAATGGCCAATGCGTGCGCACCGATCGGTCCATTGCTGTACAACGCGTATTTCGAAACACAACACGCATCCGTCAACATCATATGCAATGGCCAATGCGTGCGCACCGATCGGTCCATTGCTGTACAACGCGTCCCTGTACAAGTCACTCGCATATGTCACCATGGTTGTCACAGGTGAACGTATGCCAGCCACAATTAGTTGCCAGGGACTCAGGGGCACACCTACAACACCACAGCCTGTCCACACTGTATCCTAAGGCATGTAAGGCTGCATTACCTGTGTGTATATGGTGGTCAACATGTGGCTTGTTGGGTGGCACTTGGGGGCAGCCACTCCCAGGCTGTGCACGTGTTCATGGGGACAGAATCCTTTGTGTGTTGTGCACATGACCACTGTGATGTGCAACTGTTCAGTTCAGAGCATGTGGCATGGTCACATTTCCAGGTTGTATATGTATATGTTATGTCACATACACCCTGAGTCCCATGTGGGATGGTATGTACGTCACAGGGTGACCCATTGCCACAATTGTGATGGCCCTCCACAGTCTGTGTGCATGTTGTGTTCCAGATGTCTCTGATTCCATGTGCACAATGGGAGACAGTCTCCACATCCACGTTGTTTGTGCATCGACTTTGATGTTGTGCGTGTGTGTGTCACAGACGTCCATGTCTGACCTGCAGAGGCAACAGGGGCCACTACCTGTGGGAGTCATGGTTGTTTTGCTGGCGTGTACATGATACGCCATGTCATGCCAGTGTCCATGTGGCAATACAGGGTCCCTGGGAATCTACCTGTCAAAGAGCTGTGATGCCTGGTGCACATCTGTCCTCACTTGTCACTGTGGTGTGTGTTTGGAACGTGACAGCAGTACATGGGTACTGTGACACAGCCGAATGATTTCCCATAGCACAACCTGGAACTTGTTGTCAACACATGTTGAACTGAGATGTTAGATGATGGTCATGTAGGTGCGAGTTATGTCCGAACAGAACGGCACACACATCAAGTACTTGTGTCTCGTAATGATGTATCATGTGATATTTAGTATGGTCAATGCCACATATGTGGGGTGACTGTCAATCTTTCTTTGTTCACCTATGTACTGCAGGGCACCAGCTGTCCATAGACCATTCCCTGACCTTGCAACCATGGTGGAACGTGACTGCATCCGACGGTACCGCTTCAACAGGCCGCTGATTGAGGAATTGGCGGGGCAGTTGGCCCCACATTTGCTACCTGGCCGGCCATTCCCTACAGCGCTGACCCCCAAGGTGAAGGTGATGGCAGCCCTACACTTCTTTGCCACCGGTACCTTTCAACACACTGTGGCGTCTGCTGGTGGGATGTCACAGACCATGTTAAGCCGTGTGCTACGCGATGTTTTGGAGGCAATGTTAACATACTTGAACCAGTACATCTATTTCCCTAAACGTCAACAACTCACTGACGTCAAGAGTGACTTCTATGCCCTGGGGAGGATGCCACATGTCATCGGCTCCATTGATTGGAAACATGTGGCTTTGGTACCACCACAGGCACATGAGCAGGCATACAGGAACAGGAACATTTTCCATTCTATCAATGCTCTGGTGGTATGTCTTGCAGATATGAGCATCTCACATGTGTGTGCACGTTTCCCCGGTTCTGCACACGATGTCTACGTGATGAGAAGTAGTCGCATCCCGAGGATGATGTCACAGATGCAGAACCAGCGTGCCTGGCTTGTTGGTGTGTACTGACTTTGTACCATTGTGTGTGTTCTGCAATGTTGTATTCCACCCTCTTTTCCAACTCAGCTAATGTGCAATTGTCTGTATGTAGGTGACTCCGGATACCCCAACATGCCGTGGTTGCTGACACCCCTCTGGAACCCTGTGACACCAGCCCAGATGCGCTACAATGAGGCACATGGTCGGACCAGGAGAGTGATCGAGCGGACATTTGGTCTCCTGAAGAGCCGCTTTCGCTGCCTGAACAAGACAGGAGGGGCCCTCCCATATGCCCCTGCAAAGGTGTGCAAGATTTTCATCATCTGTTGCATGCTACACAACCTGGCAGTGCGGAAGGAGTTGCCTCTCATCCTGGATGACGATGACCAACATCCGCCACCTGTGGAGGATCCTGGCCTGGGCCACGATGCCAGTGATGATGATGATGAGGGTGATGTCCGCACACAGCTCATCACCAACTTCTTCAGCTGATTGTGAGTATACAGAGATGTTATGTCAATGATTTGAGTTTGCATGATATGTGTTGGTTGTGCTCTGTTGCTGTTTGAGTGTGGCCATGTGCTACTTGACTGGATGCGTGCAGCAATGTGTCCTTACAGGTAGTCTGTACTCCCCAACAGTGTTGACATGCTAACTTGGTTTTGTGTAGGTATCTTGTGACATGTATTGGGCATGAGTATTGCAGTTCTGTCCTGTTCTTCAGTGCTTTTGACTGTGTGTCATGTCTGTCCTTCACAGGGTACTTTCAGAGTTGTTTGGTCAACTGTGATCCCCCGACACCATGATTCAACTTCCAGGGTGGAAGCAGTCGTTTCCCTACAGGTGATGTGCCACACACCCCTGGACTTTAATTCTTCAACACTTGTTGACGGTGTGGCCACTGCCACGTGGGATTACCTTGCATCTGTAGTGGAAACAACATGTTGCAAATGTGTAATAAACCTGTGCTTCAGTTTGGGATGTGCGTTGTCTGTGGTCACACATCTGACTGATATTTGCTTACTGCACCTGTGGGCTAGTTAACACAGACTCTGAATAGGTGTGGTGTCTGTGCATTCCACTGTATTTCCTGGCAACATCAGTGTAGGCGATGAGTCAGATGGCCCTGGTGTGTATGTGTTGTGTTGTCCTAGTGGTGTGTCTCCCTCATATGTGTCACGTCGCCATGACTCACATGATGGTGTTGGAATTGCTGTAGCAGCTAGCATGCACAGTGTCATTTAGCTGATCATCATCTCCATGACAAAATACCACGTTGGAATCACAACAGAGGCAAGTATGGTGTATTAGTGAGTTTATTTACATACATGTGTGAGGATAGTGCACAGGAAGGTGGGTGCTGTACATTGGGATTGGAATCCAAAGTTCCCAGATGAGTTGGAATTGTTGGTAGCAGAAATTTCCTGAGTAAAGTCCACAGTCATCTGATACATTAGTCCAACTTAAACTCCCCATGTCATGTGGGAGAGTTGGGTTGCATTCGACAGGGTGAACAGTTTGCACACAAAGGAGAATTTCCAGAACAGGTGTTGGGTTCCTGGGGGATGTACATGGCCATCTGCCTCTCAGTTGTCCTTCCTCGGACAACCCGTCTTCTTTCTGGGGGGACCCTCACGTGCAGGCCGCTGCGGTGCAGAGGACTCTCCACCAGAGTCATCCTCCCTCCCTGTGGCAGTTGCAGTTGTTGTGGCACCAGATGTTGTTGGCACACAGGGAGGTGTGGACATGTTGGTGCTAATCTGGCGGAGGCATGTCAATATGTCCCTCTGCACCGCTGTCAGTTCTTCCAATGTGTCCCACTTGGACTCCATGCCAGACATGTGTGTCTCCACACGGGACATGTGGGAGTCCAAGCGGGCATGATGGGCAGCCTGCTGCTGTTGAATGTCCTTGAGGATCCCCACTACCTGGCTGACGTCTCCGGTGCTATTGTGGTACGCATCTGCAATGCGTACCAGTTGTGGGTCATCATGCAGTCCAGACCCCTCTGCAAACAGCGACCTCTGCCTACCACCCCTCCCACCACCCCTGGCCACACATGCGGGACCTGTGGTTGCACGCACAGGTGACCCTAGGCCCCCTTGGGGGTTGGTACTGGGGTTGTTGTCCGTTGCTTCCCGGGGGGCCGGGGTCCGTGTGCTGTCATTCAGTGTCCTTGGTCTGTCCGTGTCGGCGGGGGTGGTCTGTGTGTTGGCAGATGTTGGAGGAGTGGGTGCAGGGGGTGCAGATGGTGGTCTGCTGGTGCTGCATGATGACTCACACAGGAGGGGCCAGGTAGGTCTTCGCCATCCGAGGAGGGCAGAGGCTGTTCCACACCAGAGAGCTCAGGGGCCACCGGAGCCTGGGACAGGGACTCCTCATCATCTGCTGCTGTGTCCCCATCATCACCTGTGTTTGGAAGAGACACACAATGTATGTTATGTTTCTACAGGCATCAATGGTTCAAACACATGACAGTTGTGACTGTACATCTGGATGCGTGCCTGTACATTGCATTGTGCTAAGTTGTCACAGCCAGAGGTTGATATTGTTGTAGCACATTGTCCTGCCAACCTGAAGCATTTCTATGTGAATGTTGAGGTGTGTGCATGACCAGCTCATGTATAGATTGGCTGTACATGGCCATTGCTACTCAAGGACCATCACGTGCCTGACACAGGTGTGTCATCCTTGTCCACATTTGTCCTTTAACAGGGACATACGTGCAATTCCACTTAGGATATCTTTCAAGATTGGGACATGTGCGGTGGCAGTTTTTGCCAGTCTTTGTGCGTCACATTGGTGTGTCTGGACAACATGGTCACAGTCCGGTATGCCTGGGATCTCTTGGGAGTATCTGTGTTGTTGTCTGGGTTCCTAGTTCACGTCTCATTTCATACAAGTGATGTCGTTAACGTAGCTAATGATGTTGTTGCTGAGTTTTGTACGTGCAAACGTGATTAATCTTGTCAATGTCCTCCATGGTGATAAGGATTGGGCACGGCAGCTCTCTGGCTTTTCCATTGTCATGACAGTGATGGCCAGTGGTGTGTGTTGCAGTTCTGCTGCTGTGAGTAGCATGTCTCCTCAAATGCAGTCCAGCTTGGTGCTTGTGTCTACAGTGTCTATGACAGTGAGTGGTGTGTTGTGTGAAGGATGCATATGTTGCCGAACGATGTGGGAGTGGAATGCAGCTCACAACCGCAACTTGTGTGACTGACACCATGGTACAGTGTCCGGTATATTGGTGTGTCCATTGCATTCACTGTCAGGTGTCCCCTGTCAATGATGTCTCTGTGACTTCCTGTGTGTTTTGTGCTATGTAGTTTGTCTGATTCTCCACAGTTGTCATCTGCAAGTCACACCTTCACAGCCAGGCCAGGGGGCACCCATGGACACTGCATCCCCTGACAGTGTGTGTAAACATAGAGTTGCAATGGCTGTGAGTGTGTACGTGTTTGGGTTGGCCAGTGCATGGGTGTGAATTGAAGGCACATCATTTCTCATGCCCATGTGTCAGCCATCTTGCCAGGGCTTTTACTTTGGGAGTGACTGGTCCCACGTGTGCAATGTGTTTTTGCAGAGTAGGTGTGTGTATGGCCAGCATTGGTGGTATTTGGTTGACATCCGGACCTCCTTCTCCCCCAAGCCCAGTTATCCCACCATGAAGCATGCCACCCTTGCAGTGTGTGCAGGTTAACTCTCAGGATGTCAGTCAGTGGTGTCCTGTTGTTGGTTGGTGCACAGTTCCCAGCAGGGCCTTGTGCTCCCCACAGCTGAGGCCAGTGTCAGACATCTTGGAAGTGGCTTTTCACTCACTCTCTTGTGGAGCACGGTCCCAGGTGTGTTGTTTGGAGTTAGTGGAAGTGGTGTGTGTGTAAGGGCCTGCTGGTAGCTGTAGTCGGAACTGGCACTCCTCCTCCCCCCAGGCCAGACATCCCACCATGAAACGTGCTTCCATTGCAGGGAGTGCAAGTTGGTTGTCAGGATGTCAGTCAGTGGTGTCCTGCTGTTGGTTGGTGCACAGTTCCCAGCAGGGCCTTGTGCTCCCCACAACAGAGCACAATTGTCAGACATCTTGGAAGTGGTTTTTCACTCCCTGTGAGGTGTGCATGCTTCAGTGTGAGCTTGCCGGGCCATGCGGGGGGGGGCTGTTGAGCTGTGACTACCACTCCCATCATGCTATTGCCTGCACCCCCTTCCCCGCATGCCCATACTTCCTTCCTTTTGAGTGGACTTCACTGTGTGTGAGTGTGACAGCAATGGCAAGATGGCTGACAGTGTGGTCCTGTTGTTTGTTGGTGCACAGTTCACAGCAGGGCCTTGTGCTCCCCACAGCTGAGGCCAGTGTCAGACATCTTGGAAGTGGCTTTTCACTCACTCTCTTGTGGAGCACGGTCCCAGGTTTGTTGTTTAGATTTAGTGGAAGTGGTGTGTGTGTGTAAGGGCCTGCTGGTAGCTGTAGTCGGAGCTGGCACTCCTCCTCCCCCCAGGCCAGAAATCCCACCATGAAACGTGCTTCCATTGCAGGGAGTGCACGTTGGTTGTCAGGATGTCAGTCAGTTGTGTCCTGCTGTTGGTTGGTGCACAGTTCCCAGCAGGGCCTTGTGCTCCCCACAACAGAGCACCATTGTCAGACATCTTGGAAGTGGCTTTTCACTCCCTGTGAGGTGTGCATGCTTCAGTGTGAGCTTGCCGGGCCATGCGGGGGGGATGTTGAGCTGTGACTACCACTCCCATCATGCTATTGCCTACACCCCCCTTCCCAGCATGCCCATACTTCCTTCCTTTTGAGTGGACTTCACTGTGTGTGTTTGACAGCAATGGCAAGATGGCTGACAGTGTGGTCCTGTTGTTTGTTGGTGCACAGTTCACAGCAGGGCCTTGTGCTCCCCACAACAGAGCACCATTGTCAGACATCTTTGAAGTGGCTTTTCACTCCCTGTGAGGTGTGTATGCTTCAGTGTGAGCTTGCCGGGCCATGCGGGTGGGGGATGTTGAGCTGTGACTACCACTCCCATCATGCTATTGCCTACACCCCCTTCCCAGCATGCCCATACTTCCTTCCTTTTGACTCTGCTTCCCTGTGGGGTAGTGTGCCTGTGCTGACAGGATGGCTGACAGTGTTGTCCTGGCGTTTGTTTGGCTACAAGTCCCAAAAGTGTCCCTGTGCTTCACACAGCATAACCCAGTGTGGTAGTTCTTTGTGGGATATTTAATTAGAGTGTGAGGCAATGCATTCTCCCAGGTGAGTTGTGTGGAGTTTGTGTTAAGGGGGTGTGTGAGAAAAGCTGCTGGTAACTATGGTCAGAGCTGTCAGTCCTCCTTCCCACCCAGCCAGATATCCCACCATGGAACGTGCTTCCATTGCAGGGAGTGCAAGTTGGCTTTCAGGATGTCAGGCAGTGGTGTCCTGCTGTTGTTTTGAGCACAACACCCTGCAGGGGCTTGTTCTCCCCACAGCAGTACCCAGTGTCAGCCATCTTGTCAGTTCTTTTCCACTCCCTGTGATGTAAGCATGGTTCAGAGTGGTGTTGATGGGCCAATTGTGAGGGTGACCAATATCTGTGACTACAACTCCCATCATGCTATTGGCTACACTCACTTCACCAGCATACACACAATTCCTTCCTTTCAGTCAGCTTCCCTGTGAGGTGGTGTTCTAGTGATGGCAAAATGTCTGACAGTGTTTGTTGGTTAGATTTGTGCCACTGCCTTGCTCTATTTGTTGTTAGGTTTGTACATGTCATGACACAGTTACATATCACTATGAGATGGCAGGTATTGTGTTTGTCTGACTAGCATACACATCTTGGGATGATTATGTTTTGGTTACTGTGGCTTTGCTAACGGTGCATGGTTTCACTATCCCCTTGACAGTGATGTGTGTGTATTGTCACACAATATTGGGTATATTGGTTGTGTACTCACCAGGCTCTGGGATGTTTGATAGTCCATGTACGCTCTCTGGTGGTAGGATGGCCCGCACCTTCTCCTCCCAGGACCTGAGGTAAACTGGTTTGGCAGGAGGGCCACTGCCGGTGCGATGACTCAAGGCGTATTTCTTCTCGAGTAGGTCCTTGACCCTCCGGCGCACGTCATACCACCTGTTCTGGATGTCTTCCTTTGTGCGCAAACATGGTGATTGTGCGTTCACCCTGTCGACGATCCTCGCCCACATCTTGGTTTTCTGCGACATGGGGGTCTGTTGGACCAATGTACCAAACAACTGTGGCTCTACTCTTAGGATTTCATCTACCAGGATTTCCAATTCACTGTCTAGGAACTTTGGATTCTTCTTTGGGGGCATGGTGATGGGTGGTGGTGGGGATTGATGTGTGTGTGAGTGTGCAAGTGTGGGTGGGTGAGTGTCAGTTTTGCTGGGTGTATGTGAGGGTGCTACTAGGGAAGTGCTAATGGTGTGTGGCCTGTGTGATGGATGAGTTGTGAGTGTGTCTGTGGTTGCTGTCTGATGGTGTTCTGTGCTGGCAGGTCAGTTGAATTTGCAAAGGATCATGGTAGGGATTTGTGGCCTTTATATGGGTGGAGTTGTGGGTGTGTCTTTGTTCCATGTTTTTTTCCCCCACTATTTATTGACTTTGTCATTGCTTGTTTGGCCCTTTTTTTTGTATTTTTTCCTTTGTATTTTTTGGGCATGTAGGAAACGTTCTTCTGACCGAGTCAGACGCTGCAGTTGTCTCGTGCGAGCTTCTCCGAGTTTTTCACGTTGTCTTTCTGCTGGGTTTCAAGTGCGGCGTACCCGTCGGTTGCGGAGTGTTGGGTTGCTTCGGCTCCCTGTTTTCTATGCGTGTCGGTCGTACGGCTTGAGCTTCGTGCGACTCGGTCTGGTTTTACACGCATTGCATCGTACTGCGCAGGTCTGAGTTCGCGGGTACGTATCTGTCGGGTTCATTCCTGGTGCGTGTCGGTCGGTTCGTTTCGCGTAGCTTTTCCGGCTTATGGCTGCTTATCGTGCGGTTCGGTCGTTCGGCTTGTGTTCCGTATGAGTCGGTCATAATTCACATGCATGGCATCGTACTACGCGGATCGGACAGCGCCGGTACGTGTCGGTCGGACTACATTCCCGTACCGAGTCGGTCGGTACGTTTTCTGGCCTGAATCGGAATCGGCCCCTTAGTTGGAAATGTAAGCCAAGAGCTTAAGTAATGCATTAACTTTACCTTTTAAATGTGCAGACTTGGCACTATTCAGACTTTTTTCCAGCTCGGTAATAAACGTCAAATCGTGTTTAATGGTTGTCATTGTTTACTCTTTTTGTGATGAGTACTTTTAACCACAGATTCCTCAACTTGCGACTCTCCTCAGATGCCTTACAGAGTCTTGCAATAGCTCCTGCGTGCTGGTAGGTGGCGCCATGGGACTCACTCAAGACCCTGTGTCGCCTCTGAGTGCCTCCCCTTCACGTCTGACGCCAGTGCCTGATTATCTGCACCGTTTGATGTCGACCTGGAGCTCCTCTCTTTTAGAGTTCAGTTCTTCCCAAAGCCTTGCGAGTTATGCAGTGTGGATGGATGTCTCCACTGAAAATGACAGGCTTCGAACCATGTTGCCCATATCGAAAGCAGATGCCTGTCACTAATTAGCACACCGTCTGCCCGTGGTGCCTGAGGTCTAAACATGACTTCATGTCCTGTGACGCATGCTCCCTGATGCTTGCCAATGCCACCAAGGAACAACAAGCATTGGCATAGCCAATAGGTCTCGCCTTTGGGACATTATAAGTGTTTAGCCATGCAACAGTTGATGTTGCACCAAGGATATTGTGCTGCATAATTAAATACTTATAAGGTCCCAAAGGCGAGACCTATTGGCTATGCCAATGCTTGTTTAGCATGGATCTAAGATAGCAGCACATATGTTTTTGTTAGATGCCTCTGTCTCAGTGTTCAATCTGAGATTTTCCTATTAACTTTATTAATATGATGCAGGCCAATCCAACATCATTGTTATCTGTTAGATTAGTTTCCATCCCTCACCTTTGATCCTTCATCACAAAAAGAGCTATCAGGAAGAAGTTTGGATTTATCTTGTCCCTTCTTACTATAACCAGCTAACGGGTCAAGGTGAATGAAAAAAAGGCTGTACTATTCAAATGCACTGCAAGGGAATGCTGAAAGCTATGCAACCAAAGGTTGCCTAACATGCAGTTAAATAATTATAATCCTTGAAAAAGCAAAGTAACTTGCCACTTATGTGCTCGTAAGTTTTGATGATTAATTGAAAATGAATTAAAAGATTTTACTTTTAAGCAAGACTTGAAAGATAGTTTTTCAAGTAAGGCTGTATTAAAAACATTTGTCATCTTTAAAAGCTGAAGCATCCTAGTCACTCCTTTTTACCTGTTTCTTCTTCTTATAGTCATCTTTGGCTTTGTAGGGTTTGAAGGGTTGTTGAAGCAGGTAGATGGATGAGTTCTATCAAGCTAGAACCTCCTGCAGAAGGGTATGCAGGAAATGGACATTAGCGATTTGTAACTTCCCTAACTCTTTCTGGGTTGTAAAGGAATGGCTGATAAATCCAGAAATTTTGCAACAGATGTATATAACCTGTATATTACCTGAGAACCAGTGCTTCTCATTGTAAAATGTCATGCACACATATAATTCAGGCAATGTCCAACACACAATGTGCCCATCATCACCCCAGAAGAAAGAGCCACCACCAAGAAGTTCATCTAGTGAGGTGCCCAATTGAACCTGTGTCCCCACCACTCCTACTCCAGAGGATTGCAGCCCATCAGTGCCTTGCTCACACCCATTCTGAAGACCTCCGCCTCTTTCACGACCTATCCAGATACTTAGAAACACACAGCTCTCTTCCTATTGCTGAAGAAACCTTCAATGCTTACCAACTTCAGACCAATATCCATACTACCATTCCCTGCCAAGGTCTTAGAGAAAATCATGAACAGATGCCTCACCCAATACTTCAACCACCAACAACTCCTCCACATACTCATTCTGGTTTCAGACCCAACCAGAGCAAACTGCCTTCCTTGCCCTTGCCATTTTTAAGTGATATGGGCTGAAGAGTGTGCACGTGGGCTGCGCATCCTTGCTTCTGTGTTGCAGAGCGCTGAACAACTAGTCCACGCACTCTGATTCAAGATGGTGACTCCCGATAGAACCCCTTCCTGGTTCCCATCGGGCTAAGGTGGCTTATTTGGACAGTATTGGAATCAGGTAGTGAGTTCCTTGGTCCTGAAGAAAAGCCACTGGGAATGGCTTGAAGCATGTAGATCTGTAGAAGGAAGGGTTATCACATCTATACTTTCTACTTTTCTTCCCCCTTTTTTAACCATAGCATCTGGAGGACAGAATAAAACTTTGCTCTCCTACCAGGAAGGTATTTTTTAAATGCACCTAAAAAACCCATCCTACTCCTATTCTATCACCATCTAGAGTATACCACTCAGTGCTCCCGTGTACTTCGCATGTTGTAGCATACCCAGTTCCATAGCGGAATGGGAGGAACCCTATGATGAAGAATGCCACCAAGGGGCAACCCTGGTGGGTGAGGGTTATATAAAAAATCCCTGCACTTTTTCTCACCCTGCAGGAGGTTTGGCACGCACTACCAAGACGGACTCTTTTTTCTTGAGATATATGCAACTAGGAGGACGAGCCCCTCTGGGATACCTCTCTTGTCTCCCCCTTCTTTTGATATAGCCTTGACAGCAAACAGCTGTGGGTGTAACTTATCGATAATGCAAATAGCACGTTCCCCATCATGGTAGGAAATCTAGCAACACACCTTTACCGATTATGGAGAAATCACAGGCTTAACTTTCTCGGTAGAGGATCCTTGCATCCACATCCCCTTTCAAGGGCACCAGCAATACAGACACATGTTTAGACTCTAGAGACTAGGATGAACTAACCACCTTAAAAAGAACTCAGATTAAAACAATGATCCAGGGGATCATGATGACAGAGTATCTGAGAGAGAACGCGACATCATAGGGACTAATAAAAAATGAACCCTTCATTTTCCTACATGATAAGACATTGAAGAACGATTGGTTGCTGATCTCATGGCATTGCACACGCGACTGGCTGATCCTCATATATAAAAATGGCAGCCCGCCTGTCAGAGGAACTCAAGACGGGGATATACACCATCGAAGTCCATCTTAAATCCTACTAATCTGTTGCAAATCTTAAGAAGAGACTAGAAGAGTTGAACAATAGCATGACTGAGTTTGGAAGTACATTGAAACACACTAAGGGGTCCATTACGATGGCGGGCGGACTTTCGCAACAGAGACAGGGACCGACCGCCTAAGTGGCGGCGGTCCCGCCATGAGAATTAGGATGCGCCCGCCACACTGGCGGGCGCATCCTGGGCCTTTTACATTGCGGGTGGATCTGCTGGCTCCAGACCCACTCGCAATGCAAAAGGTCTGTGCAGAGCATTGCCATGCACTACATGGCAGGCACCACGTGGTGCCTGCCACATAGTGCATTGCAATGAGGGGGGTACCATAGGTACCCCCCATGTGCACCCCCTACCCCCCCAACACCCTGGGGGCCTGCAACGGGCCCCCAAAAGCAAGAACCGCATGCCTTTCAATGGCGGCAACGCCGCCATGGAAAGGCGATTCACCGCCGGCATCATAATATGGATGGCGGTGTCTTGCCACCACATTATGCCCTTTTTCCGCCCGGTCGACAAGTCGACCGGCGGAAAAGCGGCGGACGGTCTTTCTGTCCACCACGGACCCCCATCAGGACTGGGTAGAAAGGGGAAATGCACCTAAAGTACAGCTAGAAAGCTTCGAGCTGACGATGAGTGTTGCAGGGCCGCAGGGGCTCGAGGGTAGATGATTAATCCAAAAAGGGAATGTCTGGTTGTTGAGTAACCTGATGCTGCCGGTTGCTGAGCAGTTCTGACAGCTAACAGCCCTGCAACACTCATCGTCAGCTCGAAGCTGATGAAGACCCCACCCTCAAGGCATGAATTAATCTGTATTCTATAGGGGTCGAAACGTTGACTTTGCTTGTTCTTATCAAACATGGATGACAGAGATTAGTTATCTGCATTCTTCTTTTTTGTGTGTTATGATTTATCATTTATATGGATGCCAGTCGCCTGGCCGGATAGGTTTCAAACTCTGCTTTTTGATGTATATATGCTCACTACCTCTCCCTTTTGTTCATCACTTTCACTAACCCCTCACGCACTATCATCCCTTGCCAATGCACCTTTTCAATTGTTCAATTGATATTGATACTGTTTTACAGACTGTGTTTTACTTTTGGATTTGTTCCTAGATCTGACAAAATAAAATTTGTAGCCATCTTTGGCAGTATTCTAAGGTGGTGTATGACTATAATTTAGTTTTATATGATTCATGCTTATATTTATGTTGTTAGACTCATTTCCACTGTGACGCTCTTTTTTTCTACTGCCCTTTACCCGAGTCCAGTGGTCTTACGGGTTACCCTATTGATATATAACTCCGAATCTAATACAGGCAACAGTGATGATTACTCGGGGGGGTAGGGGACACAGTAAGGGGACATGGTTTGTGTATGGACAAGGGAGAGGATGGGGCCCATACAATGGCCCACCAACTAACCCATTATCATACTACTATAGTCGACCCCCCCAGATGCATCCACCTCCTTTTGAACAATTGAATCTACCTGGTGACCTGTTCCCGCTTTACCAACATAAGCAACCGTGCCCTTTTTTAAAGGCAGCCAGGGCTGTACAAGAAGCAGAGGGAAGAGGAAGAATTAGGTCCAATGCCCCCCCCCCCCACCGGAACAAACAGGGGTGACAACCAGGAGCATGATGAGAGAGACACAACCAGGTCAGAGCAACTGCCCAGAATGGTCGTAAATCTCACAAACAAAACACTTACAGAATCCCAGGTGAGGGTGCTAGAGAAAGGTGTAGATTTTGTACCTACAGCAACCCTTGACAAATGTAAACTGCATTGCAAGATCAATGAGTTTATTAAAAAGGTTAAATTAAGGGTCTTTTATTAAGGCAACCCCAAGGATGACGACACCCAGGGTGAAACGAGACTAAGGGTTTAATCCACCTTTACACTACCCCCTACCGCAGTCCCAGTAGAAATGCAAGCCTTTGAAAAGGCGGTACTAAAGCACATTGGGGGAAATCAACCCCAGTCTTACAAAAACCGTCCACAACACAAGCAGGGAAGAGAATATAGCTATGAAGGAGCTAGCTCCCAACAAAAATATAGTGATTAAACCAACGGACAAGGGGCGAGCCATAGTCAACCAATCAACTGAGGCATACCACAAAGAATGTCTCCATCTTTCCCCAAGTATTACAGAACAAGCCTTAGTCAACAAATGGATATCATGGAAGGGAGGGGATTTCTTAACTAACAAATCACCTACCACACCCTATTTCTACACCATTCCCAAGATCCCCAAAGACTTGAAAAGGAAAATCCTCAGCACACGAAAGTAATGTCACAATAATTATCACAAGTGCGAGGTGTGAACACAAATTCAACACAGGAAAGTAAATGGGTGTTCCGTACTCGGAAAGACACGAGGAGCGACGTCCTCGGAACGATCACCAGGCATCACGAATCAGAGAGTATCTGACACACTTGGACCATTTTGGATATATACATTACTTTAAGTGGACGTCGCAAGAAACAGAACCCCACTGTGGGTTGGAATTATCACCACAATAAAAGGAGAAACATACAGAGAACATAACCTTGATAAAGTCACGGGACGATTTCCCTTGTAAGCGACGAAACACGTGTTGGCTGTTTGGGCTGTTTGAAGATCCAAGGAATAAAAGAAAAAAACAAGAATTTACTTTCCTGTGTTTTGTGCTCACACCTCGCACTTGTGATAATTATTCTGACATTACTTTCGTGTGCTGAGGATTTTCCTTTTCATGTTTAAGTGTTTTAGACCATTGGTTTTGGGGAGATCAGTGGTTCTCCTCACTTTACAGCACCGAGATCAAGATAGACATTTCAATACCAATATTAGTGCTATTCTCCTGAGAGGCGCCCTTTTCCTAAAGAATAATACCACTGTCCAGTAGCGTTTATCCCCAAAGACTTGGTCAACCCTCCCAGACGACCTATCGTTTCGGGGATCGGTTCAAATCTGAAACCTTTGTCTAGATTTGCAGATGCTTTTCCCAGACCAATAGTACAAAATACTAGTACATACCTGAAAGACACCAAGGGTGTGTTACGCCTCCTGTGTGACATAAATCTTGACCTAGGCTCCCACCTCCTCCTGGGCCTTGACATTAAAAGTCTTTACACGAGCCTCCTGCAACTAGGGATACTAGACATAGTTGAAGAGGTCCTTTTTGAAGTGGACTGGGATTACCACACACCCAGGAATGTAGTTATGAAATGCTGCAAATGGGCACTGATGATGAATTTTTTTGTGTTTGAGGGGACCCTCATTCTTCAAAATCATGGGAAATACTTTTGTGCCCAGTATTGCTGACTTCTATGTGCACCACCTAGAAACCCATAAAATACTGTGTCCCAATAACCCCTTCTTGAACCAAAGAAAACTCCAGAAGAGGTATATTGACAATTTCCTGGTTATGTGGGAAGGCAATGAGGTGACAGCTAGGAACTTAATCAGCTGGTTGAACACACAAAACGAATACCTTAAGTTCACACACACCATCAGCAACAAAGAACTATTGTTTCTTGATCTTAACATAATTGTGGAGCAGGGAACCCTTAAAACTACCACACGCAGGAAACCGACGGCCAAGAACTGCCTGCTACTCCATGACAGTTTCCATCCATGACACCTGAGGGAGAACCTTCCCTTCAGCCAATTTATGAGGTTGAGAAGAAACTGCTCGGATATACGTGATTATAAGACACAAGCAGTGGGTTAAACAACTAAGCTGAAGGCCAGAAAGCATCCGGCCAGAATAGTAGAGAAGGCAATGAAACGGTCCTGCAACAATAACAGGGATGCCTTGTTGGATCATGTCCCACAGAAGAAAAAGGAGGTCAGGCCAATTTGCATTACAACATTCAATGTAGCATCCAACAGAGTTAGCAAGATCATTAATAAACATTGGTGGATCTGGAATACCGGCCCCCTAAACCTACCAAAACCCATGTTTTGCCATAGGCGAGGCAAAAGTCTAAGAGACTCCTTAGTGCATATACCCCCCCAAAAAACAACCACATACAGCAGACAAACGCAGGGGACACTGCCACAAGTAGTTGGTCACTATCCTTGCTGTGGTTGCAATGTGTCCCACCTAACGAAGATTACTAAATCAGTTATTTTCAACAGCAATACCGCATGGGAACTGAGAAACCTGACTAACTGCAACACAAAGGGTACTGTAAATAATTACCCGCCAGTGTAACCTACATTACATCGGGATGACCACTGGTAAGGTGAAAACCAGAATAAGGGAACACCGTAGCAATATCAGGTGTGGCTGAGCAACAACTAAGATGTCTACCCACTACATTGAGAAGCAACATACGGTTACAGTCTACCAGTGGGTGGTTCTGGAACACATATACGAGACAGCCAACTGCGAAACAAGATGCTTTGAGAGAGAGCAAAGATGGGTTTTCAAACTCACTTCCCACAATGTGGGCCTTAATGACAACATCCTGTGGGGCCAATTCACGGTATAAGACACCTTTATAATACCTAAGCCCCTTTGTACTTTTTGCATCCTTCTTTTAGAGGATTTTTATGAGTTTTTGAGATATTAGGAAGTGTCGTCATGGCACTTGGCTCAAACCATAAAGGCCCCCAGTCTGCCCTCCACAGCCTCTGCAAAAAAAACCTTTTCATAACCTTTTTATTTATTTATATGCCAATGTCTGTGAAGCATTCCAGAGATTTTTCTTTTCCTTTGATTAATTATCATGATTAATTTCATATTGTATTCTTGTTAGATTCACCTTATTTTCTAGCCATTCTGTTCGCAAGCAACAGTGGGCATCTCCCAGAAGAGGAAACGCTACTTATGCGCTTCCTCACACGTAGCCCTCCTTAGCCTGATGGGAACCAGGATGTGGTCCATCGGGAGCCTCCATCTTAAATCAGAGCTCGCAGATTATTTGTTCGGCGCTCTGCAACACGAAAGCGAGGACAGACAGCACATGCGCTCGCTCTTCAGACCTGATCACTTACAAATGGCACAATGGGGCAAGGAAGGTAATATTCATGCCCTAGTCTAGTTCTTAGAGGTTATTTAGCCTTGATGTAGTAAGTACGGCATAGCTGACATTTGATCACTTGGTAGGACGATTTCCTTATTGGCTTCATTTTGATTGCCCATATATATTTATATACACGTAGAGAGTGACTACAGGCTCACCTTGCCATCGGAGTACCATAGGAGCAAAACATTTGCTTTCTACATGTATGTAATGTTTTCCAAATATGTTTATTGTATTGTAAAGTGTGTTGTTTGCATTATGTGATTAATCACAGGGATTGTCACTATTCCTAATAGATCTGCTCACCAAAACACCTCATTAAGCATCCCTTATTAAGCCTCCATGGACTTTTACCCACTTTGAGGTGTGTTAAAGCTATTTTGAACAGCGCGCTCTCTTGTTGGTTGAAGCGTTCTATTACCCCTGTATCTGCCATTACCTATGGCATTCTTATTCTCTCCTTATATATTGCAGGTCTGACAGACAATAACACCAAGTAGGTGAAAAGTATATTTATGAGCATGCAGGGTGTGTGAAGTCACTTTGCGATAATTATATTATTTGATCAGTTGTGGAATCAGGGAGTGAGTTCCTTGGTCCTGAAGAAAAGCCACTGGGAATGACTTGAAACACTTAGACCTGTAGAAGGAAGGGTCATTACATCCATACTTTCTACATCTCTGCCCCATTTGTTATCAATACTGTCTGAGGACAGAATAAAACATTGCCCTCCTACCATGCAGGCATTTATACATTTCACTTAAAAAACCCCTCCTACTTCTATTCTATCACCATCTAGAGTATACCACTCAGTGCTCCCACGTAGTGCGCAAGTTGTACCACACCTCATTCCAAAGCGGAAAGAGAGGAGCCCTATGATGAAGCATGGCACTAAGGGGCAACCCTGGTGGGTAAGGGTTATATAATACAGCCCTGCAATTTTTGTCATTCTGCAGGAGATTTAGCATGCCCTTCCATGACGGGCTTTTTTCTTGAGATATATGCAACTAGGAGGACGAGCCCCTTTGGGATACTACTCTTGTCTCCCCCTTTTTTTGATTTGGTTTGAGATCACCTTTTATAAATATCAGTTTGCAGTGCTGTTGGTGATGTCAGTAAATTAGATGCATAAAAGAGACTAAGGAGTTTGTCAACTATTTCCTGTGCTTGTTGTTATTACATTGGAAGCTGCCTTTTTATTCATGCTCATTCACACCTCACCCATCCATATTTCTATTCCCTCAAACTCATTCTTTTATTCACTCTTATCATATGTGTCTCAGACTCACACATATTCCAGGTGTGACTACTGTTAACCTGGATGCAACAAATAATTGGTTCACGTCCGGGTTCGCCTGGAGGCAGTGAGGAAATTCGTTGATTTGCTTCGTACTTTCCCATTCCAGAAAGTTCCCTCACCATTGAGTCTTACTGTGTCCTAGAAAGCATTGTCAAGCTCAAGTTAATTATTGGTAGAAAAATATGTTTATTGAGGTTCAAGACACTTCAACTGTGAGCCTACAGCACCGGAATTCTACAAGAGTTCCATTCTAGCTCCTTTGGCGCTGATGCTTACATAGAAATGGATATGCATTCTAATGGTCATCTCACAAGTGATTCTAGGTCTGTGGCCTTAATACAGCAATTAAGCCTTATTCAAGAGAGCAGCACCTTTATTACGAGATGACAAAGTAGGATTTTAAGCTTCTCAGATTTTAACCGAGCTGACAAACCCTGCTTCATAGGCAATTCTTAGAAACAAGACATCAACACCAGTGGGTGACTGGCAACATTATAAAAATGTAACAGAATCCTATTTGTATGAAATAGTTGAAAAGAGATTTAATTCTAATTAAAAAATTAGACAAATGATTTCTGATGGTGGTAAAACAACATTGTGAAGAGACTGCTGCAACCTTTTAAGGAATGCAAGTGGCATTAATGATACATTTGGCCACATGTGTAGCCATCCACCATCCCATATCTTTAAATCACAGTTGCAACTAGCACTTTCAGGTGTGTTTTTATGGGAAGTCAGTTATTAGGTGGGGTGGATGGTAGTCCACTACAAGTAATAATGTCACTATTCTTTTTAGGCCCAGTAAATGTATCCATAATTTAAACCTGAGCTCAACCCCTGGTAGTTATGGCACAAGGCAGACAGACTTACATTAGGAAAATGTGTAAAGTATTTAGAAGTATAAAAACAGTTAAGAAGTCAAAAACAGAGTACAATAAAAATCAGACTCCAATTTCTAAAAAGAGAATAATTTGATGAACAAAATGACATTAAAACAACAAATACCCAATAAGGTGAACCAGAGATATGAATTTATAATTTTTCAAATGAACAATAGCACCAAAAAGTGTTAAGTGCCAATTGTGGTCATCTGGTCGGGCTTGACTGGTACCTAGGTGTGATTTAGAGCTGACTGAGATGGAGCGCTGAGAGATACAGAAAATAGGTTTGACCCAGTCAGAAGTATTACCTTCTTGGTCTCTGAAATGGATGTAAAAAATCGTCAACAGGCAAGACAGCAGGCTGCTACTGAGAAGGGCTCCACGATGTCGGATAGCCATCAGACAAAGTCCTGGGGAAGTCACTGACTTATGATAGCAAAGCTCAGAGTGTGAAAAATTCTAAATTCACTTCTATGGAAGGGCCCTCACTAGCCAGATACTTTTGGCAACTTCGCCCAGTGAAGATTTCTGTGTACAGACTTAGTCACTTTTTTGACCCTTGAATTCCTCCAAGAGGGCAAGAATGCAAGCTGTAGCCAAACAGGGCCCCACAAGGCAGGATACTCTCTCTGTGACATCCTATTTGAAATGGATTTGCTTCTGCAGAAAAGCTCTGAGTGGGAGCAACCTAAATCTATGGCCCAGTGGCAATGCACCTTTGTCAGATTGACTTTGCAGGTTTCTGCCGGTCCTCCCCAGGTTTTCAGAGATAAAATGTTTGCAAGTCCCAAGTTTCTCTGGATGTTAGAAGGAGTACACTTTGGCACAGCCAAGGGGCCCAGGACCTCAGGAACAGCACTCGTGGATCAAGACTCACTCCAGCGGAAGCCACTTGCAGGATCCAGGGCAGGTCCAGTTGAAACTGGTCAGCTGGGCTCTTCAGGAACATGGGAATCATGTAGCTTATTGTAGCTTAAGAAGAGGTCAGCTAACTGACCCTTGGAGTGTACTTCTTTGTACTGGGTAAAATGGAGAGCAGGTCCAGCCTTTCAGGATTCCTCAGAGGTTTCAACAGATGGTGCAGTCCTTCTTCTGTCTTCCATAGGTCCAGTAGTGCGGTACGAAGGTAACCAGGGGTGCAACGTTTATGCCTGGAACTAGCCTATCGGTGGGCATGACTCCTAGCCCCCCCCCCCAAAGAAAACAGAGAAACATATCCTAGGGGTAACCCAACCCATTTTGCAGCAGTTTTTGTGTTCTCTATTCTAAACAATCCATCATTGCCCCTCTCTGTCTATACCAAACATGGCAGAACCTTTGACCCCCTGAGCAGAGCTCCTGTTCCCACTCCAGAGGTTTCGCCATGGAACTGAGCATCCACTCCTGTGGTCCCTCTATACCAGTTCTGTGACAGATCCTCTCTCACTGGAATTCATGCCTGCCTGACTAGATTGACGAAAGAGGGCCCTACTAAGGTGTCAGCTAACATTTGTCTGTGACAGGATAGGCCTCATGAAAGTTAATCATGTTCCTGGAAATAGCCCAAATGTTTATCCTGCCAGAGGAACAGAACACTTTGTCCCAGCTCTGAGAACAAGTGCACACCTCATCAAGGAGGATATTTAGGTGTCAGGTGACAGTTGGAGCTCATGCAAATGGGCTTTAGCCGGGGAAAAGTAACTTCCTAAAAGAAACTGTTCCAAAATATTTATTACAATTCTGACTTCACCAGTGTATTGGGATTGTAATAAATATTTCAGAAAGTTGAAAATTAATTTTGTAGCTCTTTACTAGCCGGAGATAACATTATTAAATTTCACATTGTATTCCAATGCTTTCCTGTGGAAAAGTTAACCCCGCTATGGTAAAAATAGCTTTTGAGGGTCTTTTCACCACAAAGACATTTAAATTTAAATGTTTAAATGTCCTTCTTTTAAATACAATGCACCCTGACGTATGGCAGTCAGCCATACCAAGGAGTGACTTACTAATATTTAAAAGGAGGGTTTCAGCATGTCAAAAAGGGTTATTTTGACAGGTCAAATTTGCAGTTTTAAAACTGCATCTGCAGTCATGTTTGCACTATCGCTGTAGTGGGTGGTACAACAGGTGCTGCAGTTCACTAGTGACATTTAACATACAGGCCTTGGGTACACTTCTTATCATATACCAAGGACTTATAGGTAAGCTAAAGATTCCAATTGGGAGTATAGCCAATGTTGACATGTTTCAAAGGTCAGATCACACACACTGGGGCCTGGTTCACAGAGTCCTGGTGCACAAAGTTAAGAGCAGCAGCATCAGTCTGGAAATAAAAACGTGGTGATCATGCAAAAAGAAGTGGGGTGATCATGCAAAAAGAAGCAGCTTCCTACACTTACTAAACTCCTCGGCAGGGAGAGCTGATACAAACCTCATTCTGACCGGCATACAGATGTGAAGCCCCTGGACACCAAGGACATTTCAGACTTTGAGAGAAGGCATTGCACAAACAGTTAAAACATATAACCTGCTGAATCCTGCTAACTTGAGGGAACTGGAAAAAGAACATAAAGTCGAGGGAAACAAGAATACGGTGCAGAACTAGTTAAAATGGAAAACAATACAACGTAATGAAAATTACCAGGCAATTACTGTATACATTC
This sequence comes from Calotriton arnoldi, assembly GCA_963921515.1. Classification (NCBI taxonomy): domain Eukaryota; kingdom Metazoa; phylum Chordata; class Amphibia; order Caudata; family Salamandridae; genus Calotriton; species Calotriton arnoldi. The sequence continues at coordinate 110,547 of CAWUFW010018497.1, forward strand.
CACAGGCTAAATAGTCCTGCTGTCTTTGCTGCCCCAGTTATGTGCTTCTTAATTCTGGCGTGAGTACACAGGTGGGTTAACGGTTTAGTTCTCAACCTCAGATGCCACAATTCGGTCTACCACAGTTTCAAATACCGCTAGTAGCCAAATTACCTATTACGTACCTGGGAGTATAGGAAATGGGATCTGCCCTGTCTTTTCACCCATGTCATCACCCATGTCATCAGTGACCTTCCACTCAGTGTTTCACATTCCATCCCCCTACACTTGACCTAACTCTCTTCTGCATGCCTGACAAACACGGCTGCTTAATATTTAATCTGAATTCTACAATATGTCCACATTTATATTTAAAACCATATGATGGGTTTAGGAGTCACATTCTGTTCAACTGAGTGGAGCCTACAGTAGTGTGATTTTTTTTTTCTTAAGGCCTATTTAGACTAATGTCTATAAGGAAAGAGATGCAGTCCAAATTTCCACAGCATGTAAACAATAAAGTATAATGTAATCAGTGGAAATATTGGTTCTTTATTGTCTATACTACTAACTTTTGTAAAGTTGTCATATTACCAGCTTAATTGTTTATACAGCGAGAGGAGAAAGCTCAATCCATTATCTTTAGCAGTGTGAATGGTGACTCAGAGATAAATTCCATCATTCACCCCGGTCATCTTTGAAGCGAGATGGCCAACTAAAAAACTTCACAGACTTCTCAGCACACTGGAATCAAGCTATCCTGGCTGATGACAGGTGGAACCCCGAAACCAGTCCTAGGATGTTTGTTTCCAGTCCAGGGAGGACCTGGCTTAGCAGTTCGGGCTGGACTGTTCCCATGAGGCACAGGGTCAAGACTGATTTCCATATGGCCAGGTCTAAACTGGGGTGGCATGGTGAGCAAAAGAATGATGGATTTAACCCAGATCTCTTGACTGGGGGTGAATGTTTTGATTTGTTCTGCATTCCGTCCATCAATTGTGTGTCTTTTGCTTCTTGACAGCTAAGCCAATACTCATGTCACATCTCCCTGGCAATTAGAACATAACGTTTGCTCGCGTTATGAAGAAGAAGCTTTCAGGCCCTGAGAGCTCTTCACATTGTGGAATGGGAGTGGATCTGAGGGTGGGCAAAATAGTATCATTTTTACCATGTGCAATATGCAGAATTTTCATATTAGGTATGCCCACTACGTAACATACGCTTGGAAGTTTACCTGGGTTAAAAGTGTTAATGAGGTTCACTCTTGGGCCTAAAGGTCTTGTAATATTCCTCCTCATGGCACATTGTGCACAGTTTCTAAAGTGATGCAGGGAACGCTGCCAGTGCAGTGCATGCAGCTATAGCAAACACCCAGCTTCCAATTACTGTGACACATGTTCTGTTTAAGCAAGGCTCACACATGTGATGATTACATGAAAAGAGTAAGAACAAAAACATTATGTGAAATACCTGAAACCCAATCATTGAGATGTTCATAAGCTTTGGGTGTGCCATTACGCTCACCCAATTTCACCTGGGCCTACAGCAAATGTGCACAGGATGGTCAAACTTTTTCCTTGATCCACTGGAGGCAGGAGTGAGCTGAACTAGGGTTTTATGCAGAGGGAGAGATATCTTGGAAAAGCTATGCACCACTATGTTGCTTAACCGCAGCACGAAACATCTGAAACAGCTATTACAGTTACGCAACTACCGGAAAAAGAAACTGCATTTCACTGTACCATACATGGGTGGGGATGTGCAAATGCTATAGCTTGATTCGCCCTGCATTGCCAGAAGTCAAGAACAAAGTCACCTTTTAAAAACTGCTGCAAAGCACTATGAAGCAAGAGAACGGATCAGAAATGAAAAACCTATCTGGTTATCTGGTGGAGGACTGGTAAGATGCTGTCTCCAGATTTATCCTGAATTTCTGGCCCGCAGGGCTCCACCAAGGACTAAGATAGACAATTTTTTATAAGATGTTGTAACACTGCTGTCTGATTCGCTATTGCATATGAAACCATTTGTGAAGCCAAAGGCTTGCACTATTGGAACCAAAAGAGCTAAATATATATTAAAAGTATTGGGCTTAAAGAGGAGCCCTAAGACACACTCTGCTTGAAAGGTAGATTGAGGCTGGTCGAGACTGACTTTCTGAGATCGAATGTGAAAATTCTTGGAGAAAGAGAAAGCTGTGTCTGATTGGAAGGAAACCAGTTACCCAGTTGAAACTGTACATTTGCCTGTCGACCTGTCTAGAAGATGTTTTTGCACAACTTGAGCCCAGGGCACAGTTCAAGGAGACTTTCTTAAAAGTCTGGAGACTTTTATAGCACCAGGGAAGAATTGACAGAAATTAGGGGGGCCTTGCTGCTTTTGGCGTGTGTAGTAACAATGGGCTAACCCTCTGTCCCTCAGAACCTGGGAATCTATACAAAAAGCTACAATTGGTTCTGTTAGGTAAGGACAATTGCTTCTGCGATCAAGAAATAATCATAAACCAGTAACATCAATACTTAAGAAAGTAAGCTGGAACATATGAGACAAACAATTTATACAGAGTAGTAAGTGTTTACTTTTTCTCTGGGTCAAAATATTTTTTATGCGGCTGTCAACATTTCAGTAAAAAAATGGAGTGACAATAAGTACAGTGAAAAAGTGCTCAAGTGACATAGGTAAATAAGTGTCATTTATTCATTGGTGAGACAAGGACATATACTTTATTTACAAAATGTACACAAGAGGAAATTTTGGTACGGTCAGTGTACAAATGAATCAAGTGTCTCTGGTAGACTGCGCAATTGCTTGGTACTTTCAACACAGAAGACCTGATGGAACTGGACCGAAAAAGAACGTCGACGTTTCGACCCTGACGTATGCGTAATTTAAGAGAGCGTCATGACGGGTCTTCTTCAGGACAAGGTAACAACGGGCAGGACAGCCTAAAATTAAATGAATTCATAAGTATCAGGCGTGTTCCAGCTAGCAGGATCTAAGAGATTCTAATGGTGGTACTAGAGTCATGATACTCACCAACTCCATGTAGAGTAAATCAGACATATAGTTCCATAGTGTTGCCTCAATGATTGCCGGAAAACAACTTGTGATCTAAAATGAATTAAAGAATGGGTAATTACATCACTCCCGGCAGGAGAAATCAGAGAATAGGCCATATTGTGGGACGGAATAAATTATAGCCTTACCTGATTTTCTCAGAAAGACTTCCCAAACATTTTCGGGGATAGATTCACCTCAGAATGGATTAAATCCAACAGGCAGACTCGTGACGTACCTCAATCATTATTCAGAGGTAGTGTAAAAAACCAATTTAGGATCTAAAAATCAAGAGTGTGGAGATAAATCACTGCAGGCGGTCGCCGCATGTGAAAAGGACATCATATGGAGCAAAATAAGCCATAGCCTTACTGTTGGAAACGGGGTCACCGAGTCCGGCACGGTAGCATGGCACACAGCGGGGAAGGCACGCGAAGGCAATGTGTAAGGCAGTTGTGCAGCACACTCTTACTTTGACTCAGAAATGCGAACGCAATAACATGACACCACACCAGGCTTGTGTATTTAAAATCAAGATCTTTTATATAAATCAAGGGCGCATCAGATGAGGCAGATTAATTCAGCTCTACATTGAAAATCATTGCATTACTCAACTGGCGCACATTCTTACTAAAGCAACATAGCTCATCAACATTGTAGGCCACTAAGAGGCCGCAGGAATCATTTCCTAACCGCAGCACCGATAATGATCACAAGGTGCATTAATAACACATGGGCCTAAACATGCAGTTCACTTTCAGGAATATTCAATTACTTACAAAGGGCATCTCAATACATTTCAAACAGGGCCTGCATTAATCTAGGCGCACCCACACTCAGTAGTGGGCGTCGCAACTCCGGTACACCTGCAACATAAAACACTTCAACTCTTGGCGGTGTACACTTCAGCTCAATTCAATTAATCACCTTCACATTAGGCGAAGACGTTTCCTTCTAGGCATAGGCATCAGGCCTAAACAGTGATTAAAGCAGGCATAATGATTAGGCACCATTCCTGTAAGTACTTTCACTTCCCTACAGACCTTCCTGTAGATTAATCACCTAACCTTGGGCACCTTCCCCTCAATCAGGGACTTGATGTAGGCCGTGAACACGGTGGCCTCAACGGCGCTAGTTCCTCGCAAGAGGGTAGAGTTATAGGGCCCCAGCTCAACTGGTGTACGGGGCCTGTCCCAGGTGAAGGGGGCGCTGTCAGCGCAGTCTCATGGGGGCTCCTGCCCTCCCTAGCGGACTCGGGACAGTGCGTGGGGGAAATGCCTCCGGCCGGAGGCCTTTACGATGGTAGGGACTCCCCTCCCAGGCTCACCTTAACGTCCTTCCTGGCGGGACACTCGCAGCACCGGGCGCCCTCTCCCCGGCCGGCCTGCTTCTGGTGGCTCTCTAGGCCTCGACCGGGGGAGACGGCGCGGTCTGCGGGGCTGCGTTGCTCCTTTTGGGGGTTTGGCGCCTGGCTCCGGGGCTCCCACTGGCCGTGGAGCCCCCGTGTAGTTGTTCCCCTCCGGGTTCCAAGCCTCCTTAGGCCTCCGGACCCGGGGACCAATAGCGTCGCGGCGTCTCTAGGGGCGCGGCCTCTGACGCGGCTTGTGCCCCTGTTGCTTGGCAACGCCTCCCGCCTCTCTCTAGGCCCAGCGCGCCTTCGTTGAGCTCGCGACGTCCCTCCCTCGGCTCCCGGGCCGCAGCGGTGACTGGGGTGATGGCGCTCCTACCTCTCGGTGCCCACGGAGCGGGCAGCACGTCATCGCCCCTCCCACGGGGTACAGGTACCAGGGCCACAGCGGTGGCGTAGGGGATCGTGTAGCGCTTTCTCCCGGCCTCAGCGTTCACAGCAGGCCCCCGGCCGCGGCGGTGGTCTCAGGCCTGCGGCGCTCTGCTTCTTGGGGGGGGTTGGATTCCTGACGGCCCCAGCACCGCTCCGCATCTAGCGCTGCTTCTGGCAACGCACACAGGGCCCGGTAAGCGCTTCCTCGCACCCAGCTCTCAGGGGTCACAGCGCTCCAATGGCACAGCGCTTGTAGGGGGGAGACAGGCAGTCTGACACACGGCGCTTCTTGAGGGCACAGCGTCCCGCGCGTTACCTGGGGGTCCCCAGTTAAATGTACAGCTTGTGGTGACTGGATGGCAGTCTCTGGGTTCCAGTTATTTGGTTTCAGTTACTTGGTTTCAGTTACTTGGTTTCAGTTACTTGTCATGAGTTTCTTGTCAGGAGTTTCTTGTCAGGAGTTTCTTGTCAGGAGTTTCTTCTTATGAGGGGGGGGAATGAGTTGGTGGTTCTGAGCTCTCTGCAGGTTCACTGGAGATGGTTCCCCTGGGTCCCCTCCCGCTGGGCAAGGTCAGTGGGTGAAGAGTGTTCCTCAGCTATCTCAGTGCAGCAGTGCCTAGGCCCAGTCAGTACCGGTAGTGTAGGTTTCTCTCCTAGGCCCGACAGCCTGTACTCCAACGGGGGTTCTCCCAGGATCAGTGGTGCCCCAACTGACTAAAAGATTGCCCTCCAAGCCTCTTATACCCCTAGGTCAGGTGACCCTCCTAAAGGCGGCAAAACATAACTCCTCCCACAGCCCGGAAGGTTCTGGAACCTTCCACCTGTCTAGCTATGTGGCCCAGAGGCGGGGACGGGATGGATACTGTATCCCTATGTCCCAGCCTGACCCTGGCTACTAGTGTGTATGTGTGTAAGGCCCCTCTGCAGTAGCAGGGGCCTGTGGCAGCCATCTTTAGTGAGAGAGCACCTGCACCTCAGCACTGGTTAGCAGTGGCAAGGCGCCCGGAGACCTAGGTCCAGTAAAAATACGGTGGCAAAAAATGAGGCGCAAAAGGGAAAAAAACAGGGCAAGACCACCCTAGGGCTGACAGGTCTAACACGCGTCCCCCCCAGCCGAAAGAGGGGAGAGCTTCCCAACCTCTAGGGAGTTCTCGTCGCTAAGGCGGAAAAACCGGGAGAGACCGTCAGCGTTGGCGTGGTCTACACCGGGTCGATGTTCCACCCGAAAGTCCATCCCCTGGAGGGAAATGGACCACCTCAACAATTTGGGGTTTTCGCCTCTCATCTGCATGAGCCAGCGAAGGGGTCTGTGGTCGGTCTGGATCAGGAAGTGACAACCAAAAAGGTATGGCCTCAACTTCTTTACAGCCCAAACCACGGCAAAGGCTTCTCGTTCGATGGTACTCCACCGCTGTTCCCGGGGAGTAGTCTTCGGGAAATGAAGGCCACTGGCTGGTCTTGGCCATCGTCATTCAGCTGCGAGAGCACAGCTCCTATGCCATGCTCAGAAGCGTCTGTCTGCACGATAAATTCCCGTCCAAAGTCTGGAGTCCTGAGCACCGGTGCGGTGCACATGGCACGTTTAAGGGTCTCAAAGGCTTCCTGGCAGACAGCCGTCCAGATGACTCTGCGTGGCTGCTTCTTTGAAGTCAATTCCGTCAATGGGCCCACGATGGTTCCATATCCCTTGACGAACCGGCGGTAGTATCCCGTGAGGCCGAGAAAAGCTCGGACCTCTGTTTGGGTCTTGGGGGGCTCCCAGGCCAAGATGGTCTCAATCTTGGCTTGGAGGGGTTGCACCTTACCTCCGCCCACCAGATGTCCCAGGTACACGACAGATCCCTGTCCAATCTGGCACTTGCTGGCCTTGATGGTTAGACCAGCCCGTTGCAAAGCCTGTAGCACCTCCTGGAGATGCTCCAGATGGTCCTCCCAGCTGCTACTGAAGACAGCTATGTCATCCAGGTAGGCAGCAGAGAAGGCCTCTAGGCCAGACAGCACCTGGTTCACCAACCGCTGGAAAGTGGCTGAAGCATTTTTCAACCCGAAGGGCATCACCCGAAATTGAAAGTGGCCCTCGGGGGTGGAGAACGCAGTCTTCTCCCTTGCTCCTTCCGCCATGGCGATCTGCCAATAGCCTGACGTTAAATCAATGGTACTCAGATACCGGGCTGCTCCCAGCCGGTCAATGAGCTTATCCGCCCGAGGGATCGGGTGAGCGTCGGTCTTAGTGACTGAGTTGAGTCCACGGTAATCCACACAGAACCGAAGTTCTGGTGTGGTGCCCGGTGGGGCCGCTTTCGGCACCAACACCACCGGACTAGCCCAAGGGCTACTGGAAGGCTCAATCACCCCCAGTTCTAGCATCTTGGTAACCTCACCCTGGATACTAGCCTTGACCTTATCGGACAGCCGGTAAGACTTGTTTTTACTGGCGGACTGTCCCCTGTGTCCACATCATGGGTACACAGGTGCGTGATTCCAGGCGTGAGGGAGAACAACGAGGCGTACTGCCCCAAGACCTGGCGGCAGTCCCTCTGTTGCTCCGGGGGTTAAGGATGGGGCGAGGACCACTCCCTCTACCGAACCATCCTTCTCATGGGCCGCCAGAAGGTCTGGCAGAGGCTCACTCTCCTCCTCCTCACTTCCATCTGTTATCATCAGGAGAGTGAGCTCTGAACGCTCCTGGTGTGGCTTCAGGCGGTTGACGTGGAACACCCTGTGGGGTTGACGGGGGTCTTCACATCGACGACATAAGTGGTCTGGCCTTTCCTTTCCAAGATCTCAAACGGTCCAGTCCACCTGTCCTGGAGGGCGCTAAGCTCTCCTGGCTCCATGACCCACACCTTCTGTCCAGCGTCTAACTCTATCGTCCGCGCGTTCCGGTCATACCATTGCTTCATGACGGCCTGACTTGCCTCTAGGTTGTCCGAGGCCTCCTTCCACAGCTTGGCCACTTGGCTGCAGAATGCCAGCATATAGCTGACCACATCACGGGGAAGCTTCGTGGAAGTCTTCTCCCACCCCTCCTTGACAAGACTGAGGGGCCCCCGAACGGGGTGGCCATAGAGCAGCTCAAAGGGGCTGAAACCGACCCCTTCTGCGGCACCTCTCGGTAGGAGAAGAGCAGACAGGGTAAGAGGACGTCCCACTTCCTTCTCAAGTCCTCGGGTAGGCTCCTGATCATCCCCTTCAAGGTTTTGTTAAAGCGCTCCACGAGCCCGTTCGTCTGGGGGTGGTAAGGAGTGGAGAACCGGTAGGTCACTCCACACTCCTTCCACATGGCCTGCATGTAGGCCGACATGAAATTCGTGCCCCTATCTGACACCACGACCTTGGGGAATCCCACTCGGGTAAAAATCCCCATCAGGGCCCGCGCCACCACCGGTGCAGTGATGGTCCTCAGAGGGATTGCCTCTGGGTACCGGGTGGCGTGGTCTACCAGCACCAAAATGAACCTATGTCCAGCAGAAGTTGGCGGATCCAACGGCCCGACAATGTCAATCCCTACTCGCTCAAAAGGGGTATTGACAACTGGGAGAGGTTCTAGAGGGACCTTCACTTTAGTCCCTGTCTTGCCGCTCGCCTGGCAAGTGGTGCAGGTCTTGCAAAAAGTGTCAGAAGTGACGCGCATCCTGGGCCAGTAAAAATGTGGGACCAGACGCGCAAACGTCTTGTCCTGGCCCAGGTGTCCTGCTAGTGGTATTTCGTGTGCCAACTCTAGCAGAAAGGCTCGATAGCATTGGGGGACCACTACGGCCCTTGATGACCCATGCACCGGAGCCTTAGGCTCACTGTAGAGGAGACCATCCTCCCAGTAGACATGGTAGTTACCAGTCTCTGTTCCAGTTGCTTGGGCTTCGGCCTGTTGCCGCATGCCTTCAAGCGTAGGGCACTCCTTCTGCGCCCGGCACAATTCCTCCCGGGTAGGCCCTCCTTCCACCTGCCACTCTGCAGGGGTCGGCAGGTCCCCCACGGGAACACCAACCACCTCAGCGGACTCCGGGGTCACCTCGGCGGGCTCCCCATCCATCTCACCGGGTGTCTCCTCCTGGGCATTTCCTCGTCCAGCAGTGGGCAGGGCCATTATTTCAGGCTCCAACCCGGGCTGAGTTCCTTTTCGGGCTGCCATGGACCGCGTGACGACGCAAGTCCATCCTGGTAACCCCAACATCTCAGCATGGGCATTGAACTCTACCTCCCTCCAGGCAGTATGTTCCAAGTCGTTACCCAGCAGACAGTCAACTGGCATGGCAGGGCTCACCGCAACCTTCAACAGACCTGATACTCCTCCCCACTCAAAGGGAACTTGGGCCACGGGGTAATGACCCAGGCTATTATCAGCCATAACAACCAGGTGGAATACCTCAGGAATCACCTGCTCTGGGGACACCAGCTGACGTCTCACCATCGTCATGCTGGCACCTGTGTCCCTCAGAGCCTCCACCTCCTCCCCGTTCACCAGGACCCTCTGCCGATACTTGGCAGTGTTCGAGGGTACCTGAACCCGTGGGATGATCTCTCTATCCCCCAGGGAAACTAAGGTCAAGCCTGTCCACTCACCTCCCCTACCTAGGGACAACTCCTCCCCAAGCGCTACACTGGCCACCCCGGGGCTCTTACCTCCTGTGGGGGCTGGGGTTCTCTTGCGACACTGGGGATCCCCCTTGTAATGTCCAACCTCCCCGCACTCGTAGCACCAGACAGTTCTGGGCTGCTGACTCCTGTCAGGGTAAGTGGATTTCTGGAATCCAGATTGGGATGGGGAACCTACCCCTCTCCCAGGCGGTCTATTTTGGGGGCCTTTAAAGAACTCCCTCTTTTTATCTCCCCCCTCTTTCTTCTGGGGGAACCCCTGTCCACCTTTCGGGGGGTCCGCCCCGACTCCCTTGTGGGACACCCGAGTGCTGACCCACGTGTCTGCCTCCTCTGCAAGCTCCCGCGGATTGGTCAGCTTGCGGTCCACCAAGTACTGGCGCAGCTCCGGAAAACATTTTTCTAAGAGGTGCTCTCTCAAGAACAGGTCGTACAGCCCTTTGTAATCATCAACATTGCTGCCACGCACCCAACCCTCCAATGCCTTCCGGGCATAATCAAAAAAATCCACCCAGTTTTGTGTGTGGAGCTTGTGGCTGTTGCGGAACTTTTGGCGGTACTTCTCTGGGGTGAGGCCAAACTTCTTAAGCAGGGCCTCCTTCATGATAGGGTAGTTGGTCTGATCCCCCTTATCCAAGGTTAAAAGTGTGTCCCTTACTGGTGGAGGTATGTACCTGTAAAGACCTCCCCCCCAGTAGCTCTCAGGAACTCTATGGGCCACCAAAGCTACCTCGTACGCCGCCAACCACTTATCGATGTCATCACCTACACTAAAGCTGGCTATCACCTCTCTGGGTAGATAAAATTTGGGCTCCTGTGGAACCCCAGCAGGTACGCTGCCACCATTCACTTTGCCCTGCATCTCCATCTGCAAGGCTCGGAGCTCTAGTTCCTTCAGGCTAAGCTCATGCGCAAGCTTCCTTTCCTCCATGGCTAGCCTTGCCTGCTCTCGCTCCCTGTCCATCCTAGCAAGTTCTAAGGTTAATTGCCTCTCCTCCCTCCTGTCCTCAAATTCCTCTGCCGACAAACTCCCCCCTGACGCACTACTGCCTGCCCTGGAACGTCTTCCTGGCAACACATTCTCGCTAACATCAATGTGCAGTAGGTCCAGTTCTCCTGGGTTGTCTGCCTCCCCTGCTCCTCGTCCCCTCTTCCCCCCGGGTGGGCCATTACCCATGCCTTCAAAGCTTTCTGAAGCACCTCCTTCCTGGCGCCTCGCTTGACGGACACCCCCCTTTCCAGGCAGAACTCCTTGAGCTGTGTCACCGTATACCTTTCTAGGTTGGCTAACTCAAACTCCATCCTCCTAGGTGGGGCCCCAGACAATTTAGGGAAAGGGTTCTAGACTGTAGGTAGCAGGTCTAACGCAGGAATGTACACAATCGGCAATCACAAAAGAATTCCTAGCACTTGCATTTCAATCGGTGTCTAATTGCGGCGCACACTGAGTCACTGTAGGGTGCTGCACAAACACCAGTCCTTATCCCACCGCTGAACACCAATGTTGGAAACGGGGTCACCGAGTCCGGCACGGTAGCATGGCGCAAAGCGGGGAAGGCACGCGAAGGCAATGTGTAAGGCAGTTGTGCAGCACACTCTTACTTTGACTCAGAAATGCGAACGCAATAACATGACACCACACCAGGCTTGTGTATTTAAAATCAAGATCTTTTATATAAATCAAGGGCGCATCAGATGAGGCAGATTAATTCAGCTCTACATTGAAAATCATTGCATTACTCAACTGGCGCACATTCTTACTAAAGCAACATAGCTCATCAACATTGTAGGCCACTAAGAGGCCGCAGGAATCATTTCCTAACCGTAGCACCGATAATGATCACAAGGTGCATTAATAACACATGGGCCTAAACATGCAGTTCACTTTCAGGAATATTCAATTACTTACAAAGGGCATCTCAATACATTTCAAACAGGGCCTGCATTAATCTAGGCGCACCCACACTCAGTAGTGGGCGTCGCAACTCCGGTACACCTGCAACATAAAACACTTCAACTCTTGGCGGTGTACACTTCAGCTCAATTCAATTAATCACCTTCACATTAGGCGAAGACGTTTCCTTCTAGGCATAGGCATCAGGCCTAAACAGTGATTAAAGCAGGCATAATGATTAGGCACCATTCCTGTAAGTACTTTCACTTCCCTACAGACCTTCCTGTAGATTAATCACCTAACCTTGGGCACCTTCCTCTCAATCAGGGACTTGATGTAGGCCGTGAACACGGTGGCCTCAACGGCGCTAGTTCCTCGCAAGAGGGTAGAGTTATAGGGCCCCAGCTCAACTGGTGTACGGGGCCTGTCCCAGGTGAAGGGGGCGCTGTCAGCGCAGTCTCATGGGGGCTCCTGCCCTCCCTAGCGGACTCGGGACAGTGCGTGGGGGAAATGCCTCCGGCCGGAGGCCTTTACGATGGTAGGGACTCCCCTCCCAGGCTCACCTTAACGTCCTTCCTGGCGGGACACTCGCAGCACCGGGCGCCCTCTCCCCGGCCGGCCTGCTTCTGGTGACTCTCTAGGCCTCGACCGGGGGAGGCGGCGCGGTCTGTGGGGCTGCGTTGCTCCTTTTGGGGGTTTGGCGCCTGGCTCCGGGGCTCCCACTGGCCGTGGAGCCCCCGTGTAGTTGTTCCCCTCCGGGTTCCGAGCCTCCTTCGGCCTCCGGACCCGGGACCAATAGCGTTGCGGCGTCTCTAGGGGCGCGGCCTCTGACGCGACCGGTGCCCCTGTTGCTTGGCAACGCCTCCCACCTCTCTCTAGGCCAGCGCGGCATTCGTTGAGCTCGCGACGGCCCTCCCTCGGCTCCCGGGCCGCAGCGGTGACTGGGGTGATGGCGCTCCTACCTCTCGGTGCCCACGGAGCGGGCAGCACGTCATCGCCCCTCCCACGGGGTACAGGTACCAGGGCCACAGCGGTGGCGTAGGGGATCGTGTAGCGCTTTCTCCCGGCCTCAGCGTTCACAGAAGGCCCCCGGCCGCGGCGGTGGTCTCAGGCCTGCGGCGCTCTGCTTCTTGGGGGGGGGGGTTGGATTCCTGACGGCCCCAGCACCGCTCCGCATCTAGCGCTGCTTCTGGCAACGCACACAGGGCCCGGTAAGCGCTTCCTCGCACCCAGCTCTCAGGGGTCACAGCGCTCCAATGGCACAGCGCTTGTAGGGGGGAGACAGGCAGTCTGACACACGGCGCTTCTTGAGGGCACAGCGTCCCGCGCGTTACCTGGGGGTCCCCAGTTAAATGTACAGCTTGTGGTGACTGGATGGCAGTCTCTGGGTTCCAGTTACTTGGTTTCAGTTACTTGGTTTCAGTTACTTGGTTTCAGTTACTTGTCATGAGTTTCTTGTCAGGAGTTTCTTGTCAGGAGTTTCTTCTTATGAGGGGGGGGAATGAGTTGGTGGTTCTGAGCTCTCTGCAGGTTCACTGGAGATGGTTCCCCTGGGTCCCCTCCCGCTGGGCAAGGTCAGTGGGTGAAGAGTGTTCCTCAGCTATCTCAGTGCAGCAGTGCCTAGGCCCAGTCAGTACCGGTAGTGTAGGTTTCTCTCCTAGGCCCGACAGCCTGTACTCCAACGGGGGTTCTCCCAGGATTAGTGGTGCCCCAACTGACTAAAAGATTTCCCTCCAAGCCTCTTATACCCCTAGGTCAGGTGACCCTCCTAAAGGCGGCAAAACATAACTCCTCCCACAGCCCGGAAGGTTCTGGAACCTTCCACCTGTCTAGCTATGTGGCCCAGAGGCGGGGACGGGATGGATACTGTATCCCTATGTCCCAGCCTGACCCTGGCTACTAGTGTGTATGTGTGTAAGGCCCCTCTGCAGTAGCAGGGGCCTGTGGCAGCCATCTTTAGTGAGAGAGCACCTGCACCTCAGCACTGGTTAGCAGTGGCAAGGCGCCCGGAGACCTAGGTCCAGTAAAAATACGGTGGCAAAAAATGAGGCGCAAAAGGGAAAAAAACAGGGCAAGACCACCCTAGGGCTGACAGGTCTAACACTTACCTGGTTTCAAAATATTTCAGGGCTGTTGCAGTGGTAAATCTGCCAAGGGGGTGGAACTGTGTAAAAAACATATGTTTATGTCAGGTACAGGCAGCGCTTAAAAGTGGTAGTGAAGTATCACCTGTTTAAAGGCATAAATTGTTACCTCTCGTATTAAATTTGAGACCCTTCTCGCCCGGTCAGTGTTATTGGACACAATCCCTATCAAACAAAAATGAATAATTAGGCTAAGGTGATTGGTGGGAAAAGAAAAGAATCAAGGGCACTGAGGCCCTGTCATGGGAAAATTTCGGAGCGCTGATGCTTACCTTCGATTTAGAAGCGCTCCAGCATCGCGTGCAGCAGTCTCGAGTGAGTCTGCTCGAGTGCCGGTTAAAGAAGAGAAACCGGTACGCCTTACATCGAGTTGACGTAAGGGAAGGCATGCACGGTATTTCGCAGCAGCTAAATGATGCTGGTTGTACTTTGCGAGTCATGTTCAACGTCACGCTCACGGCGATAATCTTTAGAGAACATTGTAATCTAAAGAAGCATGTTATTTAAAGAACGTGAAGCCAATGCTCATAAATTATGTGTATGACAATTAGATGACACAATATCAATGGTGTACAGAATGCCTATAGATCGTGAAGGACTGATCACTATGTCCCGTTCTACTCGGAGACATATTGTTCGAAAACAGTAAACAAATTAAAAGTATTTTTCAATAATCACACATTGTAATATTAAGGAAACACGTTATTTGAACAAAGTAAAGCAAATGTTCACAAATTTGGCTTTTATGACAATTAGATGACAAAATAACGATAGCGAGGAATGGAGTGTCAATGGTAATTTTTCAGCATGGACTATTCAAAACTGATTACCCCAATATCTATTCGTAAAGTGGAATCTTATTAGGCAAGAGAAAATTGTTCATATGGAAAGTAAGATGCAATGAGTAAAAGATACGCTGGTCTAACAATAGTCGTTTTTCCTGGTTAACACGGTAGTCATGCCATGTTGTGCAATGTATAATTGCTAGTAAGTGGGAAGCCGTGGAGAACCACATTCCCTCTGAAAAATGTACATATGACTAGGAAAGCACACAGTTGGAATGGTCGCATGGGCAAGATGTTCAGAAATCCCAAAGGGCGGGTTTTGGATTCTTTAAGCTGGGTAGCTTGACAGTGATTAGACAGGTCCGGATGTCAGTTCATAACGGCCAACATATGTCAGCGGTGTTATAGTTGGCCTATCTGTCTAAAAGTCTCTTCCATTTCATTCAGCCTGCTACTAACTGTGTCCAGGGAGTGTATCCATCTATACTCCTTGAGGTTCAAGGTACTGCCAATGTTACCTCCTCTGGGGTGTGGACAGATTTTTTCCAGTACCCACCATTTGAGACTGTCTGGCGGATGGCCCTGGCCGCTGAAGTGCTCAACTAGGGGAGCTCCCTGTACTTTACATTTTATCCTACTGAAGTGCTGTAAGATTCTAGTCTTCACCTTCTGAGTTGTTTGCCCCACATACTCCTTATCGCAAGGACACTTGATGGCATATATTACATATGTGCTATTGCAATTTGTGTGCTGTGAAATGTTGTGTGTCCTGTTCTGGTGTGTAAACGAGGTACCTTCAACGGTCAGAGTGCAGGCCTTACAATGGCCACATTTGTAGTGTCCAAAAAGAGGTGGTAGGTTGAACTGGCTCCTGATGTCTGGTGGTCGCAAATTTTCCAGATAGGCCTTGACAACAAAGTCCTTGATATTTTTGCACCCCTTGAACGCAAAAATTGGGTCATCAGTAGTTCCAAGTTCGCTCGCCACTAGATTCCAATATTTCTTCATGATTTTCTTGATCTCGTGACTTCTCGGGTTATAGGTGATTACGCGGACAAGATTTTCTTTTCCTGTTTCCTTGGGTTTAACCTCCAAGAGGGTGTCACGCGGGCAGTACCAGGCTAGTTTTCTGGCATGTTTGAGTAGCCCAATGGGGTATCCTCTTTCTTTTAGTCGTTGAGTAAGAATCTCCGTTTCTTTGAAAAAATCAGCTCTGTAGGCACAGTTTCTATTCAGCCTCAGAAATTGCCCACATGGCAAATTATCCCTGAGACTTCTGGGGTGATGTGAGTCATACTTGAGTAGCGTGTTCCGTTCAGTGGGTTTCCTTTTTCACTATACTTATTGGCAATCCATATTTTACTGAAATGTTGACAGCCGCATAAAAAATAATTTGACCCAGAGAAAAAGTTAACACTTACTACTCTGTATAAATTGTTTGTCTCATATGTTCCAGCTTACTCTCTTAAGTATTGATGTTACTTGCTTAAACTTATAGTTTATGATTATTTCTTGATTGCAGAAGCAATTGTCCTGACCCGACAGTTGCTGCTTTTGGCAGCCTACCAAGGGCAAGCCAAGGATTCCTCATAGAAAGCATTTTAGATAGAATGTTTGACTTAAGGGGAACTCAGTCATGGCTCACATCAAGATTGAAACCCCTCTCTTCCATAGTTTCCTATAAGGACTTTATCAGAAATCCATTTCCAGATGCTGCCGTTTTTTTCCTAGACTTCCACCTTTTTAGGTCGAGCCTACAGGATATGCGCTGTCTGTCAGACCTTTTGTTATCACTTACACCATGTTTATTCCCGCCTGCTGCTTGCCATAGGTCCCCTCCAGTGCCCCTCTTAATTACAGCATTCTGACTTGTTCTGGCAGCCGATAGCTCACTTCCGGTCAAGCCAGAGGAGCACCGGCTGATTACAGTCTCCTTCCCGTTTCATTCCTTACGTGTTTTGTTGGAGAACTCTTTCATTTTTTTTAAATTGCTGCTTTCTGTCCGTGGCTGCTTGTTGGTATTAGCCTGACCAAGATTAAACACCAGAAGGCGCCTGTCCGTTATTGCCCGACACTGCTCGAGTGCAATTGCAGACGTGCCGAAATAAAAGTTTGTAAGTGGCTCCTTAACTCGGGGCAGTATTTCTAATGACTTCCACTCCATATGTTTCATCACCCGGTATTGTATCTGCGTTTTAATCTTGCAGAGAGGTGGGGAAATAGTTAAGTCTCTGCCATGTTTCAGTTGTCATCGCAGTTTGAAATGCAAAGCTACATTTACCTCACAACATTCTGTGACCCTCTTCCCTGCTGGGAGACCACATACATGCTAACATCCCGAGGCAGGCTTGGACTGTAAAATAACGTGTCACCTCTAGAGAAAGGCCGACTTTAACCTGCTGTAAAATAACGTGTCACCTCTAGAGAAAGGCTGACTTTAACCTGCTTGGCAGGTTTTTAGACTGCCTAACATTTCCTGCCCGCCTTGTCCTGGTGATAAACAGCACTCAGCTGTATCTTTTTACATGACTAGTGTACCTAACAATAGAGAGGACATAGGTGCACAAACACAATCTTGCAGGGGAAAGTGAAACAGCATGTTTGGAAGGCACACGAATAGGCTTGAAGGTGACAGGCTCAGTTAAATATAGAATTGTTTAAATTAAATTTGTTAAAAAGCATTCATTAAACATAGTGAGTGTACTGGGGCTATCTTCAAAGACAAGACACGCAAAACATTGTGTTTGCAGCAAATGAATATAGTAGTTACACTAGATATGAAACACCACATAATACAAACATAAGATAAGTATTTCAAATGTACTAAAAGGTAATCACACACATTTGTAGATATATTTTTAAAAACACTCAAAGTAATGCGAACTTCACGTACAACTAAATAAATCCCAGTTGTTTCAAGTTGGAAAAAACGTTGTGTAAGAATTGCGAGTCTCCTTGTTGAAGCCTTTCAAATTAAGAACAAGCATTTGCAATGCAATAGGTCTCGCATTTGCGAGAGTTTAAGCTATGGGCATTGCAAATGACAATGCGTTTTATTTATCTGTTTTGATAATTAACACCTAAATAAAAGGCAGTGTCATTTACAATTCCAATAGCTCAAACTCTTGCAAATACGGATGTTTATTGTACTTAATTTCTTCTTTATAGTGTCTCAAACGCTTCTAGCCACTTTGTTGCTAGTGACAGGCATTCACATGCAGCATTTGCGTTTATGGTTTAATTACGGTGCACATACCTTTGGAGGAACTGGTGGCCGAAGTGGCCAAGGAGCAGGAAACGTAAGCTGAGCCCAAGACACTTTAAAAGCATCATAAACTCATCCCCACTGAAATACGCCCGGCCCTATGCGAATAACTGCATATTTTGTTTACAATGTGTACTGGAGTTCAATTAGTATATCACAAACACAAGGAACACGTTATATACTCAAGGGGTGACTGAGGCCAGAGTTGCCAACTTTGGAGCTGGGAACTAGGTTCAAGTCTCGGCGTCGGCTCAAAATCCTGTGATTCTGGTCAAATCACTTCATCTCCCCGTGTCTACCAAGAATGAATGTGTTTAACGTAATTGGTGCTCATGTAAAGCGCTCTGATACCTTCCGGTCGAGTTCGCGATATATAAAACTGTAAAAAGAAGGAAAAAAAAGCACGTAATTGGCACACCTTATTTGTGCGCATACTCAAGTATACGTATGTAGGGATGGTGATGTGCCCGACATCTTTCGAGTGATGAATGGAGGGATAGATCATCTGTAGCATCCCAAACCGACTCCACGTGCCTTTCCTAAAAATGGACGCCATGGGGAATATGGCCTGGTTGTGCCAGGAACTACTCACTCCGTGCCAGGGAGTGCCCGGAATTGCACACTTCTTGCCAGAGATGCCCTGGCGCTGTATACGCGGTGCCTGGGTGAACCCTCTCTGCACTCTGCCACCCAGCGAATGATTACCACAGACTTCACTCTACACTCAGAGAGCTGAGCAATGGTCACTCCAAACTCCCTCTCAGACACTGCACTCTGCAGGGAATAACAGGCGCTGCATACTGCTTGCAGAGAGCATCAGAAAGTGAACTTGTCCCTGAGAGCGAGCGCCATGCGGTGCGCACTCCCTTTCAGAGATTACCGGGCCCTGTACATGCGCTCTCTGCCAGGGCACTTCACACTGTCCCCAGAGAGCAGCGGTCACTGTAGCCTCCCCTCCAGAGAGCACCAGACCTGCACACTGCTTCCAGACAGCACCAGTCACTATACACTCCCTTCCAGGGAATACCAGACAGTGCACGTCCATGCAGAGAGCATACAACACTGCACACTTAATTGCAGGGACTATCTGGTGTTTCACACTGCTTCCAGGGAGCAATTAAAACGAACACTGCCCCCAGAGAGCACCAGGCAGTGCGTAAATACCAGCACTGCACGTGCCTCAGAGAGCATCAGACTTGAATAACAGGCGTTGCGTACTGCTTTCAGAGAGCAACAGAAACTGAACCCAGAGAGTGCCATGCGGTGCGCACTTCAATTCAGAGACCGCTAGGTCCTGTACACTCCCTTCTAGAGAGAACCAGACAGCGCACGCTGCTTCCAGAGACCCCAGCCAGGGCGTGCTGCTCTCTGGTGGCACAAGTTATCTCGCCTTTAACAGTGATTGAAAGGGCCAGCTACAGTTATAGGAAGTGAGCAATGAAAGTTCATTTCAGTCACACAGACCTATTGTCTTGTAGAGCGCGGTGTCCCTGAAGTGGGCGCCTCACTCAACATTACACTTAAAAAAATGTAAAAATGAAACTTGCGCGCGGCGTACCTAAAGAGGGAGCCACGCTCAGCATGCACATTTTTTGTAAAAAAACCAAAAGGTGAAAGAACGAACAGGGTCCATGAAGCGGACGCTCCGTCCTTCTAAAAAGTAGTAATAATTAAAAAGCTTCGGAGCCAGTGGTGTGGGTGTAAGGGGAAGCCGGTTTTAAAGTTAGAGCGGCATAGCGCTCTATACGAGAAGCGGTGGGCGCGCTGCAAATACAATCAAAAAAGCAGCCGCCATTGTTTGTCTCCATAGTCAATAAACAAAATAGTGCTCACCCACATATAATGCCAACCGTGTGACAAGCCAAGTAAAAGGTCCAGACGTTATGGGCGGTAACAAATGGAGACAAGGCGGGACTAACAAGACTCATAATGAATCAGAAGCCAGGATTTACAAAGGGCAATGACATAAGCCAATGACAAATATGGGCGGAGAGTGGGAGACGCTTCAAGAACATACCTTAATACAGCATGCCTCGCAGAGCGAGTAGCGCATGTGCGCTGCCCTTAGACTCAACCTAAAAACATTGTAAAATAAACAAAAGCCTAGCTTGTAATGTGTCCAAAAGGCATGTTTACCTGCTGAAGCATTTTCTCTGCGGTATTTTATTTCAGGTGGTGCACGTTGCACCAGGGATAGAACCGTGAGCCCCGTGTACTGGAGTCAGCCGCCCTGGGCGCTGCACCACACCTCTTCCCTAATGCATATGACAAGGATAAAAGGCCAGCCTTGAACAACAGATATTTTGCAGCATGCACATACAAGCTGCTGCAACCCAAAGGCATATAGCTTAAAATACATGCACTCACAACAGAGGTAAAAGATTACCAGCTGCAATAAAAAACAGCATTTGCAATGCAATAGGTCTCGCATTACTGAAAGTTTCAGCTATTGGCGTTGCAATTAATAATGGAAAGCCAATAGCTCAAACTTTCAGTAATGCGAGACCTATTGCATTGCAAATGCTTGTTCTCTTTCTTCACAGACTGACAAAAAAAGAAGACCTCCGATTGCTTTTCTTAATTTTCAATAATTTCTCGAAATTAATATAAGAATAGAATTCATGAACATATCTGTACAAAACGCAAAGTTGAGCGAAACCATTTTTCCGTGCGCCTCTAATATTCTCCAGATTTAAGTCACTATACTTAAGTTCTTAACTAGACATTGGGCAGGAGCTACATTAAGGCCTACAACTTCAGACAACTGCTTTTCAGCACCACCACAAAAGAGTGTATATTGCAACAAATAACTTCAAAATGTCCTTGTTGGTTAGGGAACGAAAACACCAAAATGAAAAGTACTCTCTTACCTGAGGATCGGCAAATTCTTTCCCCAGAGCCGCAGACAAACACATATATGAATATCTACCTATTGCTGTTCATATTTTTTGTTTTACTCTTTGATATAATGCATGCATGCATGTATGTGGAATTATTGTAGCACAACCATAGACAATGGCAGTGAAGTGCTGTACAGGGTCAAAGGTAGGGACAGAGTCATCGTGTGATAGGAGAGGTGGCTTGTTTGTGGACTACTACCGCAATATTATCTTCTGTTCTTTAAAGAAAGGCATGCTCACTTTTTCTTAAATTGGAGCAGGGTTGGCACAGTCCTGATGGATAGGGGGATAATGATCCAGATCCAAGGTACATAGAAAGGCCCTGTTGTCTTGTTCTTTTTCTTCTTGGTTTCCAGTCTGATGGTGTCCTGGTTGTGGGTGTGCCAAGAGACAATGGTGATGGTGTCAGGTAGGCATATGCGCCAGTTGTAATGGCTCTGCAAATTATGCTGATAGTTTTGAAGATGGTGCAGTCCAGCGAGGGCAGCCAGTGGAGTTCTATTAGGGTGGGGGTGATGTGATCACATTTCTTCAGGCTCCAAATGATATGTGCTGCAGCGTGTAAGATGCGCTTAATGAGGGCCTGTGTGGGCCTGGGAGCCATACAGCAGGGCATTGTCATCATACAGGTGCAACAGTATGAGGGATTAAACAGCACTTCTACAGTCACTTTCTACTAGGAGTGGTTTCACTTTATTATGGAGAAGGAGCTGGTGCCAGGCTGCCTTGGTTTCGTTGACAATGAGGGGCATATTTACAAGTTAAGGGGCGGAGTGTGGCGTTAGCCTCTTTGGTTTAATGCCACGTTCCTTCACTTTAGAAACGCCGGGCTGCACCATATTTACAAGCATATGGTGCAGCCCTGCGTTTCACCCTGCGCTGGCGCTATATTTAGCTGCCTAGCGCCAATGCAGGCACCCTTGCACCATAGTGCAAGGGTGCCTGTTTTGAGGGGAAGATTGTTTATGTGCAGGAAGGTCACCCTTCCTGCACATAAACAATCTTAAAATGCCATTTTGTAACTTCTATGTGTGCTGCTTAATACAGCACACATGGAAGTTGCAATAAGGCATTTTTTTAAAATGATTGTTTATGTGCAGGAAGGGTGACCTTCCTGCACATAAACAATCATAGGCAATTTGCTGTTTCTATGTGTGCTGCACAAGGCAGCACACATGGAAACAGCAAAAACGAAGAGAAATAAAGCATTTCTCCTCATTTCACCTGTTTAAGACCAGGTTTTCCCTGGTCTTAATTTTGGCGCTGCCTCCTATTTACGCTGCCCTTGTAAATAGGGGGCAGCCTCAAAATCAATGGGTGTTGCTGTGGAACGCACACTGCAAGACCCATTCCCCACCCTTTTCACGCTAAATGCAGCGTGAAAGGGTGCCTTATTTACAAGGCAGCATTAAGCCACGTTAAGTGGCTTAATGCTGCCTTGTAAATAAGGCGATGCTCTTATCGCCATCACAACGTCACTGAAAGTGACGTTGTGGTGGCGATAGAGGCTTGTAAATATGCCCCTGAGTTCTTTGAGGATGATATCGATCTCCAGGGTGAATCAGAATGACTTGGCATTGGATGAAAGCTGGGTTTTCAAATTTATCCAGGTTCACGTTGTTGAGCTGGGTTTGGATTAGTTGTTGGTGAATAGCAGAAATGTTGTTTTGCTGGAGTTAAGTGTCAGATTGGTTGCTGAACATTCATGCCTGGATTAGGTACAAGCAGCATGTTAAGGCTTTAGATGACTGACGTTGAGGAGCCTTTCAAACACAGTTGTGTGTTGATGGTGTATTGGTGAAATTTTTTGTGGTATCTGTGTTTAGACCACCCCAAGGGTTTCCATGTAGAGGTTGAAGATGACAGGTGACAAGACGGAACCCTAGGGAACTCCAGGGGTGATCTGGATCTTCTTAGACCTGGAGGCGTCCGTCTGAACAAACTGGGGTCAGTTGTATAGATAGGAGGAAAGCGAGTGAATAATGTTTCTAGTAAATCCCATTTGAGACTGCAAGGTGAAGGTGTGGTGGTCGACTGTGTTGAAGGCAGCTGAGAGGTTCAGTAACATCACAAGGCAGGGTTTGTGGGTATAATCATGATGCACTGAGACTCCAGATGCAGTTACCTAGCAATTGCAATCATTAACAGATAACAAGGAATGCTGTAAAGCCTGTATTCTTAGATAGCACTAACAGCCTTTAATAGGAGTGCTGCTGATATTGAGCTATCTCTGGCATGAATGGCATTAAGCACAGGCAGCCGTGATTTTCTCTAAACGCATAGCAGACACAAAAGTAATTACACTCGTTTGGACAGTTACACGTGATTTATTTTTGGCAAAGATGTGAAAAGGTTCGAAAAGAACAATTCTTTGCCCTGCCATGCTTTGATTTTAGCACTAGGAGAACACATTGATATGTAAAACGCCCATGAATAATGCTGATGTTAAGCACTGTTATTTATATAAGTTCCATTAAAGGCATTGCTTGCCGGATTGTAATAAATGTTCCTTATTAATCTCACCTTGCTTGAGCGTCGAAGACTGACTTGAAGCAATTATCCACAGTAGGAGTCGATTCCATTATTTTTGATGGGCTAAGAAGGGCAGGCATCTGCTAACAACGTGCAGACATCTGGGCTCTGCGAGGCCCTCGGTTCCTCATTATTACACGCCTTTTATCCTGATAGGACATGTCACATGGTCGGATTCTTTCACAACTTCATTAGTTTTACAGCAGTGCAATCTCGAGCAAGTGGTTTTCTGTCAGCTAGGACCACCCTTTTCCATCCATGTTTGATAAAATACACTGCCACAGCTCACTCATCAGAACACAAATTGAGGCAGCTCAACCTAAAATGTATTACAGTGTCACTCACTAAAAGCATATCAGAAATATGCATGCACAAATTTTGGTACACCAGAAGCCATTGTATACCCAATGCGACAGAACAACACACAACAAATATCCATCTTCCATGCCCAGGAAGACACTTCCAAAGAATACTTAGAAAGAGGATAAGCTAAGAAAAGAGCTGTTACTTAATCATGATATGGAACTCTACAATATTTTTATGTGTCCATCAACTACTTCAGGCAACAGTCGCTTTAGAATTTTAAGCTTGCTCTGTGAGGTGCAAACTGATGCAGAATATCATCAGAAATACCCTTTTTTTGGTGGAGTTTTATGTAGCATGAACTAGACCCGAAGGTATCAGAGCGCTTTACACAAGCACCAGTTATGTTACAGAGGGACACATTCATTTTTGTTAGGCATGGGAAGATTAAGTGATTTGCCCAGAATCACAGAATGTTGAGCGTCTCTGCCGAGACTCGAACCCAGTTCCCCAGCTCCGGGTCGACCGCCCTAGCCGTTAGGCCATATTCTCTACCCTTCATGGCTTTATTGACAAATCAGGGCCTCTGCTTCACCTTGCATGCCAATGACACTCACATCTAGTTGGTATCAGTATCTTCATGCTTTTTACTGTTTGTAAAGGTTTTTATTAACTAAAATTGACTAGATGGTGTCAGTAATCCTCATGATTGCACTGCGTTGTCCAAGACCTTAAAAGTATTCTGACAAGTGGACTTGAATCACATCGAGCCTCTAACTTTCCTGTAATCTCATCCCGTAGTTTCCCATCAATATAGCAGATGATCCTCCAATGGGAGCTGCAGGCAAACTGGTAGCAGGTACCACTTTTACTAATTTCTATGAGCATGGTCCCAGGTTCCTTTGTTCTAACCCTGTGGGTTACAGCCGTGTGAGAGCGTATTTGAGAAGCTTTTCAGTTGGAGTTTGTCAAGCCCGCTTTCTATAATTTCCACTTAAGGACGTGCAGGCAAATCACAGGTTGTGTACACATTGGTGCATTTTGTTTGCCTTGGTTGTGGTCATGAGGTGATAATCATATGAAGTTGTCCTTTTAGACATGGAGGGGGATATTCTCAAGAACGTGCGATAATAATCGCCAAAATAGGTTAACGCAATTATTCATATCGGCGTCTATCGCGGGAAAATAACGCTGTGTTAACGTCTTATTCTCAACACGGCGGTAACATGCGATAGTTTCCCGATAACGCGTCAAATGTCCGCGATAAAATTACCGGGACGGCGATAAAAATCTAAAGCCGAACGTGAAAAAAGTGGCGATGGGCCCAACCGCGATAAAAAAATCAGTGATAAGCTGCGCCAGGCCTGCAATTTACACACGTCAGGAGGAAAAAATCACTATAAAAGCAGAAAAAAACCCCACAAACAAAACCAAAACAACTGCGAAGCACAATGGAGGTAGCCGGAGCAAGTACAGAGGACAACCAGAACCCCACAAGCCCCACGGAGGACCAGCCTGGGACCTCGGGGTCAGGGAAGGGCAAGGAGAAGAAGAAGAGGAAGACGCGGTTCAGTCCGCAGGAAAATAGGATCCTGATAACTGAGGTGATAGAACACCATCAACAACTGTTCGTCACCTCCACTGTGTCATTGGCAACAAAAAATGCAATATGGCAGTCCATCGTGGACAAGGTGAATGCAGTCGGAGTGCTGAGGAGGACAATAGAAGAGCTCAAGAGGCGCTGGAATGATGTGAAGTGCAAAACCAAGCAGAAACTCGGCAACAACCAGAAGGCAGCAATGCAGACTGGAGGTGGTACAAACTGCAACACGTTCACAACAGAACAGAGGACACAACTGGTGCTGCTTGTGTGTAGAAACTGGCCAATCACATTTGGCATAGCAGGGAAATGTGAGATGATAATGTACAAGTACAAACACACATCCGTGATGTTGTCGAAATGTCCACTGTCCCGCATCAAATAGGCAGCTCCTCCCAAACAGTCACATTGTACATTGTCATGCAGTCTGTATGTAAACTTGTACAATGCGTCAACATACATGTGAACACAATGTTAAACTGCATCTCCCCTTCACATTGCAGAGGGAGAATCAACACCTCCTGCAGGTGTGGAGGTCCTCTTCACTGATGACGAAGAGGACCTCCACACCTTCGACACCGACGCCCTCCAAGAGCTCATGGACAGCTTCGGCACCTCACCTCCAGGAGCAGGGCAGCCCAGCTGCATCGAGGAGACCTCACCCCCTGCACAGGCCACACAGCAGGAAGCACCCACCACCCCGGCTGTCTCCCAGGACCCCCACAAACAACACATGGCCTTCCAACGCCTTGTGTTAGGGGGCCAGGAGAAGATGGCTGATCAGGTGCGGGTGGGGTTCGACCTCATGGCAGCCAAACTAGATGCCATACGTGGGTGTCTAAGTCCCATCAGGGACCACTTACAGTCCCTAACGGACACCCACAGTCTGCTCCATGCTCTCCAACGATCCATGGCTGACATCGCTGGAGTCCTGACTCTGAGACAAGGACAACTGTCTAGTCAGAGTGGCTCCAGCGATGTCAGCCGGGAGTTGGGACACATGCGGAGGATCATGGAGAACAGGGAGCGGATGCAGGCAGAAAGAATGGCTGCCACGGCTGCACACCAGCGAGATGTAGCTGGGATCTTCCATGCCCTGCAGACCCTCATCATGGCATTGCTGCCACAAGGCCTGGCGCCGATGAATGCTGCTGCTGCTTCTACATCCACATCTCCGCCCCTTGATGTGTCAGTGACACACAGTGCTGCAGACAATCCACCTCCGGCCACTGATGTGTCACTGCCACACAGTGATGCAGACAAAACAACACCACCCACATGTGAGGCACATGAAACATCAGAGGACGAAGATGCGGATGAGTCTGCCTTAGTGGTAAGAAGGAAGCGGTAGCATTAATCTCCGCCATATGGCCTGTTTCTACTTGGTTCTGCCCTCTGCATCATCACCTTCCACTGTCCTGCAGATACAGTCTGCGACACTCACCTTGGACCTTGACATGGACTGCCATATTCTGTTTGGTTACCAATGACACAGCAATCAGACTGCGGACTGAACTCTTCCTCTTCCGATGAATTTGTCATTCCCTGAAGGACTCTGGCTGGCCCTCCACGGGGCAACAATGTAAAGTGGGGTTTGCATGGCCCTGTACTGCCACAGCTTCAACACTCCACTGAATGTGAATAAAACATTCAAATTCACACAGATGTGTCATGTCTATGATCATTCAAGTATGAAAGTATGGATGAATGTAGGGTCAGTGATTCCCCCTTATGTCCATGTTGCTCATGTTGTGGGACTTGAGTCACAGGGTGCAACATTGCCGATTGCAGTCCGGGTGGCACCGACACTACAACAGAGACACATGCATTAGTTACTTTCTTGTCCAGCCCAGAACTGAACCACACCCAGAGCCTCGGACTCATTGTTCACACCCCTACGCTGGACTTGCATACGCCAGCCCAGCCCACTCCGCTTATGCTTAAAGGGGGGGACGACAAAGCTACATGTCCCAGGTCTTCCCTGTAGTGATCTGCTGATCACTGGTCTAGTTGTCAGCATGCCACAGCCACTCCCTGAGGGCTGGTTTACACCCACACCACACCCATCCAGCACATGCGTCACAGGACATGTGACCCTGCCAATAAAAGGGGCCTACCACATCACATTCCCCACTGCCAGAGATGACATGATGGCGTCCGCACCACGAGACTCAATCGTAAAGGGTCCATGACTTGTGGCGCACTGGGTTAGTGGCTCCCGATGCACTGCGGCCGGCACGGGCCTACCGCCACGGGACGATGACTTGCGGTGCACAGAGTTGGTGGCACCCGATTCACTGCGGCCGGCACGGGCCTACCGCCACGGGACGGTGACTTGCGGTGCACTGAGGTAGGGGCACCTGAAGAGCTGAGCGGGTGTGCAGCCTGCGATGATGCATAGACCTCGATACGCCGTCCTGCCAATCAAGATTCGATTTGAATTGAGAGCCCTGCTGGACCACAGTGTACGACAGAGGCAGCAGTCAGCACACACATGACTCCGCGGTGTGGTGCCGCAGGGTGCGCTGGGGGCCTGTGGCGCAGAATACAGCGGTCGGCTGAGGAGGTTGCACCGGCATGTGGTGGGCCCTCTTGGAGACACGCCGGTTGCGGCAGGTGAGCATTGAGGCCTCGGTGCGCAGGGGCGGCTAGTCATCGCTGGGCGGCGGACCGGTCTGGGGACCAGGGCTGGGGTGCAGCAGGCGCACAGGATCACGCAGGCACCACCGGTCACAGTGGCAGCCTTGTGGCTGGGTGGGGGGCGCCACCCTGGCAGACACGACCCTGCATGCGATGACGAGATGTGCGCGGGTTGGCTTGGGATGTAGCCACCTCATCTCCAGTGTAAATCTGGCCATTGAAGGTGGTCGGCCACGTGTGTGTAGGCCTATGGACAGGATATGGCGGACACAGAGACACACGCAGTTATTACTTTGGTGGCCATCCCGGAACTGAACCACGCCCAGAGCCCCGGGCTATTTATTCACGACATACGCCGGCCAAGGCCACTTCGCTCACGATTACAGGGGACGACGACAAAGCTACATGTCCAAGGTCTTCCACACTGCCTGGGAAGTTTGCGATGACATTCGTGAACAGGCCCCGGTGGTCCACTTTTGCCTGCACATTGATGGAATGCTTGTGGTTTCTGTTGCAGTTATTGTGTGCAGTGTCGGCAGGGGGCACAAGTAGTACATGTGTGCAGTCAATTGCCCCCAACACGTGCGGGAAGCCAGCTATGACATAGTTCCCTTGCTTGGTGTCCAGCTGTTCCTGCGCAGTGTGGGGGAAGTGAAGGTGCAGGGGTATCAAGCTGATACAAACCGTGATGCTTACAGGTATGATAAATCCTGCATAATAAGACCGTAACAGAAGTTCGTGTGATTGTAACCTTCCTTTTCTTTCCTACGAAGGTTACGACCACACGAACTTCTGTTACTGTCTTTTTATGCAGGAATTATCATACCTGTTAGCATTCCGGTTTGTCCAAGTGCAATACACTGTGCCAGATTACGTTTGTGACTATACAGACGCTTGACCATTGTCACCATTTATCCAACAGGTTTCTGAATACTGACTTTTGGAATATGGAATTGTATTGGGGAGTTCCCGCAGCATATGCAGTTAATTGAATCCACACGTTGCCCTGATGAAGTTCCCCGTTGGGAATGGAACGCGTTGTCTGAGCTTTTCGTATTGTTGATTTATGTATTTTTAATAAAGAACTGTTTTTACACTACTGTTGACTACTGGACTTCATGACCTGGCGCACCCCCATTTCAGTAACTACAATCTTGGATCTGGAGCACAGAGGCGTCAAGCAACGGCTGGCGTTGGGGTTGGTTGTGCAGGAACACTACGAATTGGAACTAGCGTGTGGTGCGGATACAGGGGCCCGCCGTTTCTTTTGTGGACATGCATCCAAGACAGGTGTGAGGAACTTTGATAGGGCTGGCTGTGAGACTCCTCCGACTTTGGCAGTTGTTGGTTGGAGGGTACCAGAGGCCAACAGGTGCAGCACAGCCAGCAGCTTTGTCTGCGGAGGGATGTTGGTTCTCCGCTGTGTTGATACCGTCAGCCTGTGGGCAATGTGGGTCAGGATGCGGAGGATGGTTGTCCTTTTGAGCCTGTAGTGGGCAATGGCATCCTCTGGCGTTGAGTGTCTGAGGCTGGTGCGTTTTAGGAACGTCCGCTGTCTTCTTCTGCGCTGCCTAGGTGGTAGTCCGGGGGAGGTAGTCCGGGGGGGAGGGGTCCTGGGGGTGGTGGCGGTGGGTGTTGTGGCCCTCTTGGGTCTCCAAGCTGCATGATCATTGGCTCCATGGCATCTGTTGGTCTTCAGATGTGGCTCTGGGCTGGGCTCCCTTTCTACTGCAGGTTGTCGTCCTGCTTAGCACCAGTAATAGGCAGGTGTTAAATCCCTGCTGCTAACGCGCCTTATCGCCTGTTTTTTGATCGCTTTGCCGATCTTGCTGGTCGTTGAGAATATCGCGAAGTGGTGTTTTCGTGTGTTTTTGCAGGGGAACGCCTACTCTGCATATCATTAGCGTTAGTTGTCGCTCTCATCCGTGGCGATGTTTTTTGCGGCAGCTATCGCTGGAAAACTGGCGATTTCTGCAGTTTGCACCAGCTTGAGAATAGGGCGAAAAATCTATCGCCACTTTTGCGGCGCTAAAGTGCCGATAAATCGGTGATAAGTCCTTGAGAATATGCCACGGAGTCTTTTTAATTTAGATGGCATGTGCTGAAAATGTTTTTAAGCAACGTGGTAATACTCGTGATTTTATTTTTAGTGAGTCTGTGGGCACTTTACCTTGTTGTGTCCTTAGGTGGCCTGAAGACAGAGGAAAAAGTGTGTCAACATCTTTCTTTAGGAGCACAACGACGTATTTTCAAGATAAGAAAAGGTGGACAAGTCTGAAGGATAACATGTGGCAACATTTGTGTTTTCATGGACCTTCAGAACTTGTTTCCAGGCCACCTATAGGTGGGACCAACTGGATGCTTTTACTTAGAGAATTAATGAGCGCTGGGCTGGTTGAGCTATTATGGAATTTTTTGGTTAATAAATTTGCTAGAAACCTAGGGCCTCATTTATGAGGTTTTGCCATAGGGCAGCGCAGCAGGCCTTCCTGCTGCGCTTCCCTATGGCAAAAGAAAAGGGCAGGAATGCGCTGTATCTATAAGATACGGCACATTCCTGTCCTTTCCCCTGCGCCGGCGCACAATGGGCTGCTGTGCGCCAACGCAGGCACCTTTGCACCATGGTGCAAGGGTGCCTGCATTGCGGGGATGATTATTTTTGTACAGGAAGGGAAACCTTTCTGTACAAAAATAATCACAAGAGGCTTCTTCCTCTTTCTATGTGTGCTGCAGAATGGACTCCCCTGGGGAGGCGTAAGCTTTTGGCGCTGCCTCAGATTTACGATTTCTTGTAAATCTGGGGCAGTGTCAAAAGGCCATGGATGTTGCTGGGAACGCCCCCAGCAACACCCATTGCACGCCCCTTTAACGCAGAACACTGCGTTAAAGGGACTGATATTTATCAGGCAGCATTAAGCCAAAAAAAGTGGCTTAGTGCTACCTGATAAATATCACACAGGCTTCTGCGACACGGAACGTCAAAAAAAGTGACGTTCCGGAGGCGCAAGGAGTCTCATAAATGAGGCCCCTATTTTAGAACATGCCGCTTTTGGTCAGATTCTTTGGTGTATGGGTGAGTGAGTACCTCTGCAACCCAATGTGAAACAATTTCTTTTACCAAATTTTAGGGCCTATCCAATAAGATGATATTATTGTCGATATAGTAATATTGAAATCTATCCCTGCAGAGAACCACTTTTTCAATAGAATTTGATGCCCAGGTTCTGTTATGATTATAGGGGCTTCTCCTGTGCGTGTTTCAAGTGGACTCGAAGGAGCAGGTCAAATGTGAGTGGGTATATAACCGAGGTCGCAGCCTAATTCCAGAATCCAAATAAATAGTCAGTGCGTGTTCTCCTTACTTCTACATTCATTGGGAATTCCATAATCTTTGCTTAGACAAGGTTGTCTCTTTTTTAGGGACTGGAGCATGCATTAAAACATTGGAACCATCATAGAAGTAGGTTTCATTCTGTTCTCTCAATTGAAGCACATCCTTGGCTTGTTCCCTCCTCCCCATCCTAGCATAGTTGTCCTCTAAACCTGCCTATAACATCGTCTTCTTTTCAGGCTTCCTTAAAAACCAACTGAGAGTCAAAACTCTAGCCTGTAAAAAGTTGATTCCATGTTTGCCATCATACGCATCATTCACTTGCTTCATGCCCATACGAGTGTCAAAGTCCTTTGCGTTGGTTATAAATGCACATTAAGTAAGTCCTCACCATGTGCATGTTTGACACATGCCCATGGTTTGCTTCTGTTTCTACACAAGGGCACATGACGGAGAAGAATGGGTTTAGCGGCTCTATTTACAGTTGGTTGGCTCCCTTATGTAATGGCAAAGATGAAGCAAAGTATTTAATGGAATGGTAGGCTTTTCCAGTAGTTAGAAAATATTTGTTCTAAAATTTCCAGCCATTGTTTTTGGTTTCTCAGTTAACTCTCTAAATAGGAGGCATTTCCCAAATTCACTGCATCTAGGAACTCAAGCTGGACCTCACTGATGAACGAAAATAAATTTGAAGACTGTGAAGAGAATGTTTTTAGTATTATCTTGATAGGATAAGATTGAGAAGCTGAGGTTGGTCTGCAATTGGTGGGGTGGGCCAAGTTCGATTTGAATTTGTTTGGTCACCCTGTAAATGCTTCGATGAAACGTGTGATTAAGCATTTCCATTCATCCTTTCTTTCCGTCGTGGCACAGCAGTGTATCATCTGTAAAGGCTCAATCCACGAGAATGGTTACAAGCATGGACTTAAAAGAAAAGGTGTCAAACTTGCTGGTAGCAACTGTTCAATAAGACAATAAAATGACTGACAGTAGTGCCATGTTGATGCTAGTGGAACATAGTTTGTTGATGGCTTTAGAAAAGATGTTTGAAATTGGACAGAGAAGACAAGGAGGATAAGTAAGCTCTAGCCCTTTCAGTTAAGCTGAACTAGTAGCTCAATATTCACAGTAACATGTGCCAGTTCTGCACTGTGCCTCAAGTCACAGAAACAAACCCAAGAATCAGTTACTATAGTAGAATGTTAATGACAGCACTATGTCACAACAAGCAAAAAACAAGCATTGGCATAGCCAATAGGTCTCGCCTTTGGGACCTTGTAAGTATTTGGCCATGCAGCACATTGATAACACGATAACAAGTAAAGGTGCTCTTAAAGTGAAAGCGGCAGCGCTCACAAAGTGAAGGCAGCCCCGTTCACAAACAATTAAAGCGCACTTAAAAGTAAAAGCAGCGCCCTTCACAAACAAAGGTGCACAAGGTGAAAGCGGCACCATTCCCAAATAAAAAAATAATAATAAAGGAGTGAGGTCATGCTGTGTGGTAAAGCGCGTTGCTCACCTCTGCCACTTCTTACATTTCGATTGATGTTTGCGCGAATGCCCCAGATAAAGCACGTCGGTAGGCAGAGGACGGAGAGCGTGTACCACCAGCCTTTCCTACAAAATGACAGCACTTTGAAAGAATGCTGGACTTCAGTTCACCCACCCAGTTGGAATTATTACGATCAAGGCTGTTAAACAGGACAGGCTCCAAAATGGCCACCGCGGAAGACAATGCACAATGCCACATTCTGGAGAGCTGGTGCTGGAGCCCCCTGACAGGTGATGGATTAGCAGAAACCAGCGCAACTTCCTAATGTCTCCACAGAACAGTGTGCGGTTTATCGCCATGCACACTGCGCGCAATATGCTGCCTCCGCGGCACCTGGCTTCCCCTTAATCCACCCCTTTTCCCCTGCTGCCGATTGCTGGCAGTAGTTACACCTCCCCTGCCCCCTTGCGAGCCCCCCAGAATCCCCTTAATTAGCTTCCAGCCGGCTGCTGTCACAGCGGGAAAATTGATAGGATCTGCCCACTTGATACATATTCTGTGTGTGCAGGAAGCTTGCACAGCTGGTGACCATGTGATACTTAATCTGTGTGCAGGGAAGCTTGCGCTGCTGGTGACCACGTGATACATATTCTGTGCGGGCAGGGAAGCTTGCACTGCTGGTGACCACGTGATACATATTCTGTGAGTGCAGGGAAGCTTGCACTGCTGGTGACCACGTGATACATATTCTGTGCTTGCAGGGAAGCTTGCACTGCTGGTGACCATGTGATACTTATGCTGTGTGCAGGAAGCTTGCACTGCTGGTGACCACGTGATACATATGCTGTGCGTGCAGGAAGCTTGCACTGCTGGTGACCACGTGACACTTAATCTGTGTGCAGGGAAGCTTGCACTGCTGGTGACCACGTGACACTTAATCTGTGTGCAGGGAAGCTTGCACTGCTGGTGACCACGTGATAAATATTGTGTGCGTGCAGGAAAGCTTGCTCGGCTGGTGACCACGTAATACTGTTCTCTGTGCCTTACTGTTGAGAAGACCTTTTCACTGTTCAAAAGCCAAAGCGACTGGCATTGTCAATGTTTGTGTGAAAACATTATCAATTCAGTCCTGAGCATGCTTCGGCTCTTTCTGAATATTCTCGGCTAACGACAATATTTCACTCCAAGTACTTTGCGAGTAGCAGTTGCACATGTTTAATGTGGTACATTCTGTGCTGTTCACTAATGCGCACCCCAGTGCCACAGGAAACGTAACAACATTTCACTCATGTTTTTTAACTACATAAGTGTTGAGGAAAAAAACTTTCGCAATTACCTCTCGGATCCTGGTCTTTTCTCCCCTGGCATTTCCCGCATCCTTGTGCAGTGCAAGACAGATGTCAGTGTTTCACTTTGATTACCCGCACACCCAAACTGGAAAAGGCCACACCTGTAAAACTTTATTTGCTTATTGTACTTCTTAAAAAGCTTTAATGCCTCATAATACTGATTGTGGGGTTAAAGAATACCAGGACTAAAAACCGAGCGTGTTTAACAGCTGCTAGAAGGCTCGTTTCTATTGTACTTCTTAAAAAGCTTTAATGCCTCATAATACTGATTGTGGGGTTAAAGAATACCAGGACTAAAAACCGAGCGTGTTTAACAGCTGCTAGAAGACTTGTTTCCAGTTCACGTAAATCCGCACAGTTTGAGGAAGTTTGAGGAGGAGGGAGCGGGGGAGGGAGAGAGGAGGAAGCCTGGCCCTGTTTCCCTTGCGGGAGCGAGCAGGAAACATCTGTTTGTAATTATTAACAGATGGTTCCTACTCACTCCCGCAAGGGAATCAGCCAAATGTGCACGCGTTGCCATTCAAAGCAATGCAACGCGTGCACATTTTTCGCCTCAAAAGCGAACCGATTACAAAAGGTCTTTTTCCTATGCAGCGCATGCGCGCTGCGTAGGCGAGACCTAAAAAGGCAGCATAAGGGTGCCAAAACTCCTTCCAAGGGACATTAGGCCAGAGTCACCCTACATTTTGCCTCTTCAAACAAATATTAAAAAAGGAACAAAGCTTCCAACAAATCAGAATAGAACAATCTATAACAAAACTGTAGGAAAGTGGGATCTGCTTCTTATGGTTACCCACACTTTTTGCTGAATGTAATACTGTTTTTGACTAGTCTGACTGGGATCCTGCTAATCAGGACCCCAGTCTATCTGCTTTCTCCTTAAACTGTTAGGTTATGGACTTAGGTACACTCCAGATTGGATACTTGGGTACCCTTGTCAGTCCCTAGTACATGGCACCCATGTACCCAGGGCATAGGTACCCCAGAGGCCTCCCATGGGCTGAAGCATGTATTATGCCACCCATGAGAGGCCACGCAAAATGGAACTACAGGCCTGCTATTGCAGCCTGTGTATGTTGGTGCATGCACAACTTACTTAAGATATAGGTTTACTATATCTAAGGGTCACTGCAATTAAAACCTATAAGTCACTCCTATAGCAGGCCTTTACAATCCTGAAGGCAGGGTGCTTGGTTCTAAGTGAGAGGGTGCCACTGCATGAGCAGAACACCCCTGCAGCCTACGGAGTCCATTCTCCCGGGTTGTCAGTGAAGCAACTGCCATATACGACATATAGAGGGGGCATTGCGCGACCGCGTGATGACCAACTCTAAAACGGTTGAAACTAACCCTATTGTGTTTGGTGTCAAACATGTTGGAAGCATACCCCCACACCGGTACTCGGTGTGGGAGGTATGATTCCACCCCTCAGAAGCAAGCTTCGTGGGATCCATGGTGTTCCAGGTACCAGCCTTCTAACTGCAGACAGCACAAAATGGTTGCTGCCTCCCAGAGACAAATGTCTGCCCTCCTGCTGCTGAGCCAAGCTTGAGCAGGGGAAGGCAGAACAATAGGCATCCTGTCACAGGGAGGTGTGACCACCTCCCAGACAGGATTTAATGTATTAGGGCTGGGTGGGTGCGCTTGCCAGCGACTGAAAGTCTGCATGAGGGGCACATTTGGTGTCTCTGTGCATAGTCCAGTTCAAACCATTCCTGGGAGCCATTGGCTCCCGCTCTGGTGCAAAACTGGACAAAGGACATGGGAGTAACCTCCCCACTGTCCGGACCCTCCCCTGGGAGGGTCCCCTGAATCTTGCCAACCCTCTTCCTTGAGTACTTAAGGGCTTACCTGGCTGTAGGACCTTACATTCGATGTGGATAAGATTCTGAAAAAGAAACCACTGAACTTCGACCGTCTGGACACGCTGGACTTCGCTGGACTTCGTTTGGGCCTGACTTCATCTCCCTCTCAGTCTGAAGCATCATCTGTGCCCGTGTACCATACAGGATCCGTGTAGGACATGTGGAGCATCGAGGACAATCAAAGATAATCTACCTTGGAGTGAAGGAGTCACTACCCTGCATTCGCAGGCACCACAACACTGCTGACCCATCTGCTGATCCTGAGCTCCTACTGACTCCAAAGGGTCCAGCAACACAGGAGGTGGGTTTCTATATCCCGCAAGGCCAGAGCTGCCCTCCTACCAAGTTTGAGGCCAGTATCCTTCGTTGGGGCTGCAATACCCGAACCCCTGTGCACAGCGTGTATTTGCAAGTGCATATGCTTGTAGGAATTTCCCGAACAAATGCATTGGGTTTCGAGTAGCCCCCACCTCTGGCACCATTTCCTACCAAGAACTTAAACCTCCTCGCACCTAATGCTCCGTGGGCTGTTGTTTGGTGAAATCGCTTGAGGTCCTCTTGCGACTCCTGTGCCTCCGGTCTGAGGGTCCAATTGAGGGTCAACTTTGCTTTGCTTGGGCTCCCCTGGTTGCTTCAGGCTTGCCCTGACTCCCCTGTGTTTGATGAGTCTCCTGGGCCTTGCTGGCCCGAATCGTACACTGACTTGACCATCTGCATGGGTTGCTGTTGCCAAGGCTTGTTGGTGCTCCAGCCGGACACCGACCCCTCAGCACTCAACATCCTTTGTGGGACAGCTCACTGCTCCTGGTTGTCCTTGACATCTCCTGGTCCCCGCAGCTGCAGATTCAAGGACTCCATCAACCAACCTGAAGCACCCAACATCGGTGGGCATTCGTCTACCGAGCCCCTGGTCACTCCCAAGTGACCCAGACTCTGTCCCCTCTGTTTCAGGTACTTCTCAACAAGAATCCACCTTTGGATTCCAACTGACACTTTTCTTCCTTCCAGCAGCGGCTCTTCTTCAAAGTCGTCCATTGGGTTTGACGGCGGTTTCCGATGCCACTTCAGACCTATGCACCCGGCTTCCTTGGGATAGGTAACTTGGGTACCTCGGTATCCACGGGTGGGGTGTCTCTCCAACCTTCTGTCTTCCACGGGGTTTCTTCGAAGTCCACTGGGAAGGGCCCTTAAACTCTAAAACATCAACTCCGGCTTCCCCATAGACTTGTACGGAGCACGCGGTCGTGTTCCCACACTGCACACGTACTCCGTGGGGTCCCTATCAGCTCACTTTGGGTGGTTCTTGGGGTCCCAGCAATTCTATGTCCTCTCCACACTGTCTTGACTCGAGTCGAGGTTCTTATACCACTTATTTAGTATATGGTTTGGTCCCCCCTGGGGCCCACTGTGTATTAGTGCTATTTACTGTCAATTCTGTGCTTAAGTATTGTGTGATTTGTGATTATCTCCGTGTAGGCGATACTGTGTCATACTAGATAGTGTTATACTAATAAATACATATTTTTATAACTACTGTGTGGTTCTCCTTTCATTTAACCAATACTATAAGATTGCATTCTGGTAAAACAAGCTGCTTAACATTCCTTCAACACTAAGCCTGAAGGCTGCTCTCCACAGCTACCACTTGGATAGCTTTCTAAGGTTATCTTTGACCTCTTAAATCACCATAAGGGTTGTTTGGACTGGTGCAAGGTGCCCACTTTAATTAGTGGACAGCATATACCAGGCCAATTTCTCACAAAAACTAAAACCTACATTATCAAAACAAACAGAAGAAATGGACAAAATACTATAATGCAAAGTCCAATTATTTGCTTACACTCCAGACCTACCATACAAAGACTCCATAGTAAGAACCCTCAAAATTGAAATTTATAAACTAAATATGACATATAACTCTAAAAAAAAAGCAACCATTAAAATAATGAATTTATTTATATATTTTTTTAAATCACTCAAAAATATATATTTAACTTTAACCAAAATCCAGTCAGACTAAAAAGTGACAATTACTATACTAAGGCCCTGATTTTGAGCCGGCAGCATCCCGACCGATGTATTCAGAGTACATTGCCGGGATGGCGGTATTGTGTCGCCGGTGCCAAGGCGGCAGCATGCTCCAGCTCATGGAGACCCTCAAGCTTATGCCACTGCGGTGGCAGTGCTGCTTGCATGTCGGTGCACTGTGCACCATGCACCATGTCATGAATGGCACACAGTGCACGCACGATAGTGCATGCAGAGGGGGGCACAACATGTGCCCCAATGCACTTTGCCAATTGGGCAAAATCGCCCTCGGGCCCTGTTTGCCAACCTTTTCATGGAGGGGTCAGCGGTAACTTTACTGAGGGGAGTCACAGTTCCTAAGAAAGAGTAAGGAAGAGAGAATGGAGTGCTGTTCTTTTAAGAAAAAAGGTAGGGGACAGTGTGTCCTTTACTTGATGCCTTCACACACCCCGAAGGATGTCATGCTTCATCATGGGTTGGTGCTCCTCGTCGTGAATTACCAATATCACCTATTTACTGTCCAACATCTTCCCCAAAATGTTTTAGATTGAAGTGGAAATAGTAAATGTAACCACTTTAGTGCCCAATGTCTTCCTCAAAATGGTTTAAATTGGAGTGGAAATAGTAAATGTAGCCCTTTTAGTGTCAAACACTTTCCCCTCAGTGTTTTAGATTGGAGTGGGAATAGTAAATGTAAGCCTTTTAGTGTCCAATACCTTCCTCAAAAGATTTTAGATTGGAGTGGGAACAGTAACGCTCTTTATTACCCAAAACTTTCCCAAAATTAATTAGGTTGGCGTGGGAATAGTAAATGGCACAGTTTAAGTGGCCAACAACTTCCCTAAATTGGTTTAGACTGGAATAGGAATAGTAAATGGCACCACTTTAGTGTCCAAAACCTTCCTTAAATTTGTTTAGATAGGAGTCGGAATATTATATGTAAGCTCCTTAGTTAATACCTTCCCAAAAAAGGTTTAGATTGGAGTAGGAAAAGTTAATGTAACCTCTTTAGTGTCCAACACATTCCCCAAAATGGTTTAGATTGGAGTGGGAATAGGAAGTGTCACCCTTTTAATGCTCAACACTTTCCTCTAAGTGGTTTAGTTTGGAGTGGTAATAGTAAATGTAACTCTTTTAGTGTCCAATGCCTTCCTGAAAATGGTTAGATTGGAGTTGAAATAGTAAGTGTAACCTCTGTTTTGTCCAAAATTGGTTTCGATTGGAGTGGGAATAATTAATTTAACCCTTTTAGTGATCAACAACGGCTGCCTCCTAGTTTCTACAGTAGGGTAACATACAGCAGGGTTATACCAATTCACATTCAATAGTTCATGCACATCAGACCTCTCTATCCCCTTGCAGGGATGCACAGAATCTACCTTATTCTCTGGCTACATGGAATATAGCAGGACATAATAGTAAGCTTGATAATGAGGAATGGCTGTCTACACTGGCTACTTACCAAATAATTTCCATGCAAGAAACCTGGCAGACTAATCCAATATACATTGATGGGCATAGATCTTTTCAAACTCTGGCTTCTCCATCCTTAGGGGGCAGGTCAAGGGGTGGATTGTTAACACAGATTGCTAATGTGGTGGAATTTAAAGTTCTGACATTTGTAAATATATCCCCAAACTTTCATATACTGATGATTGAAGGACCTGCAGCTTGGGACTTTTTACTGATAAACTATTATAATAATAATTTTTTAGATCCAAAGGTGGTTCCCCAGTCTCTAGATAACGTGGTAGAAGAATTGGTGGAGTCTCACCATAAGACATTACACGTAAATTGGTTGGGTGATTTTAATTTGAAACCCTGCTCCCAAAACTCCGCAGAGTTATGCGGAATTTTGGATCATAAAAATTAGTGCATTGACCATTTCCATCATGATATCCACGGAAATACGCTCAATACTATAATAATGAAACGGCAACTTGTAATTTGTAACGCCAAAGACCCACACACCGGGTCTTTTTCCTCAACCTTTTATAGAAGCGAATACCTCTCTACATTAGACTATATTATTTTATCCGAGTCCCTAAGCTCAAGGTTCCTCACACTCAATACCTCTTTCACCAAATTTAGCGATCACGCAATCCTGTCCAGTGCCTTGTTGTGGCCAGTCGCCAAGCCTCGAAATGGCATTAATTTCCCCAAACCAAAAATAAGCAGATCTAACGGTGTAATTTTGAAATGGGAGATGGTTGATGTGGCCACTCTTTTTACTAGTTTTGTCCGGGCTAACCCAGAGAGTATATACATCTGTCTGGATCCTTCATTAGATCACTGTCGTATAGTCGAGGCGTTTAACCCGCTATTAAAATTAAAGTTCTTAAGATCACAGTTGATACGCTCGCCTATTGTGAGAGATCACACACTTAACCGGTGGTTTGACAATAGCTGCACTGACGCTTCGCAAAACTTGCGCAAGGCACTCAAAATTACAGCTAGAAATATACAGCAGATTCGGATCCTTAGGAATAATTATGTCGGCCAGGGGAAACAGGCTAAAACAGCTGAGAACAGAGGCATGGGAGAACCTCAAAAAAGCATCTCTCCTTCGGGACCATACAGCCTTTTGGAAAACTGTAAATAAGCCATTCTTGAGTAACAACAACACCCCTTCATTAGATAGCCATATCGATGAAGCCTCATGGATAAAATATTTTCAGGATATCTTTCAAAGGGTGGAGCCTTCTACAGGTACATGTGATACCCTTATTTCAGATCCCTCCACACACTTGTCATTGATTTGGAAGAAGTCAAATTAGCCCTGATCCAATCCCCTTCGGGTAAAACACAGGGTGCTGATGGAGTCCCTATGGATGTTTTTCTAGCCAACATTCCTTTCTGGGCCCGCTCCTAACTGTGACTTTTAACGTCATAGCTGTGAACGGTCCTCCCCCCTCGTGGAAACAATCTATAATCATCCCGATATATAAAAAAGGGGACACCTCTGCACCTGCCAACTACCGATCAATTTCTCTGCTCGATAGTTTGGCCAAGCTAATGGGTCGCGTATTGCTAAACAAATTAGAATTATGGGCAGAGGAAAGGGCCATTCTATCGGAAGTCCAGTATGGGTTCAGACATGGTAGGGGAACTCTAGACCAGTGTCTAAATTTGACCCCAATTATTGGTAAATATCCGAAAGCAAAAAACACCCAAATCTATTTGGCATTCATGGATTTATCCAAGGCTTTTGACTGTGTGGCCCATAATATGCTCTGGGAAATTTTAAAGGAAATGGGAGTGGACGAGGGCATTATCAACTTTATAAGGGAGCTCTATGCAGGCGCTTCCGCAATGGTACGATATGGGAGAAATGGTGAATGCACCAAACCCTTTAAAATAGAGAGGGGTGTCAGGCAAGGTTGTGTCCTGGCCCCTTTCCTCTTTGCTCTCTACATCAAGAGATTAGGCAAAGCTTTGATTGAGACAACTAAAGATACCTCGTCAGTATTATCATCTGCTCTCCCGATCCTGCTCTACGCAGATGATGCCGTTTTATTAGCGAGGACTCCAATGGCACTGCAAAATCTCATTTCCCAGTACACTGATTTTATACGTAACCTGGACCTGCAAGTTAATGAAACCAAATCCTTTGTAATACCAATAGGTCAGGATAAAAACAAAAAATTGAGTTTTAATTCAGGCGAGGAAAAAATTGAACAGGTACCTCACTTTAACTACTTAGTGGTTACAATTGATAATAAACTCTCCTGGAAGGAGATGCTGCAAAATAGAGCTAATTCAATGATTCAAAGCATTGCAGCATTATTTCGGTTTTCCCAAAAATTAGGCCATAAGCCTATATTGGAAATGCTCACAATTTATAAGGCTAAAACGCTTTCAATGGCCTCCTATGGGGCAGCAATTTGGGGTATCACTGGCATACCTATTCTGCAAAAACAGGAAGATAAATTCATCAAAAGATTACTGTCAATTCCTCATTCAACTAGTAACTTTATAGCCAATAAAAAAGCTGGCGTCCCTTATATTATGGACGCGATTAGATTAGCTCCACTTGCCCTTTGGTTATCCATCAGGAAAAGGGAAACCGTGGGCCTGAATCAAAACATCATCAAAGATATTCTAACTTTGGATTATGCCTACAGAATCCTGTGGTTAACCTATACTAGAGAAAATTTTAACTTGTTGGGTCTTGGGTTTCTGTTTGATACACCTTCTCTCTGCAAACATTTCCCTAGATCAAGACTAAAGGCGATCTTTTCAAACCAAGTTACACAGGATAGATGGAATTATCATAAAGGGAAAGAATCCATTAAGTTTTATGAATCTCTACCACAGATTTTAAATCATTCTCTCTCCTATTTACAAATAGTTGCAAATAACCAGCATCGATTTAATCTGACAAGGTTCAGATTGAACCTAATTCCGTTCATGCTTGGTTATCCAAATAATCAATTTGTCCTTAGGAACTTATCCTGTTGCCCCTGTGACAACAAGTCAGCTCAATCGACGCCAAATACCCTCCTTTTCTGCACACATTATGAAGAAGAGAGGAAGACTTTTATAATTCCGCTTTTAAGGAAATTCTCTATACGAACAGTAGCAGCAGCCCTCACATTATTTTATTGTTTGGATAACCCATTGGTTTGCTTTGCTTTAGATTCCTTTCTACTGGCCGCTCTGAGAACCCGTAAGGCCTTTTGCACTTTACCCATAGCACTTTAAATTCTCGTTCCTGACGCCACAGCTTGTCTGTTTTAAATACTTACTTATGGACCTGATCTCCCCTCATGTGATCTCATCTAAAAGATTTGTGCTTCTTGGAGATTTAAACATGCACAGTGAGAATCCCAGTGATCCAGATACCATTTCCCTCCTGACAGAGCTATCCACACTTGAATTAACCAAAATTAATGATGCACCTTCTCACGTAGCAGGACACACACTGGATTTAGTCCTCTCAAACTCACCCAATATTGTTTACGGAACAACATGTCCCCTTACATGGTCAGATCACTAAAAAATTGAATTCTACATTGTAGGATCAATAGAGCACAACGTCCCGAAAGCACAAACTATCAGGAGTTACAGACAGTGGCATAAATTAACGCCTACTCTTTTCAAAGATACCTTTATACCTCCACAACATTCAGATTCCGACACAGTGGAAAAGCACTTAACAGTCTTTCAGGATAACATAAAGACCACATTAGACATATTGGTACCCCTGAAAAAGTCCCCAGCGGTCCCCAAACGCCCCCAGATCCCTTAGTACACCACTGACCTTCGGACGGAAAAGAGCCAGTGCAAGAAACTAGAGCGACAATGGCGACAAACACATGATCCCATGACAGAGAACGTTTCAAATCTGCCCAGACTAAATACCATAGCAGCCTGAAAATCGCCCGAAAAAAATACATTAATAACCAACTTGAACAGGCAGATAACACTCCCAAAGCCTTATTCAAGGTACTTAATACCTTCATCAATCCCAAAGCTTGCAACATGGAAGAGGCGCCATCTCAGATCCTATGTAACAACATTGCAGGATATCTCTCACAAAAAATTGACAACATCTATAACAAAATAACTGCGACCATTAGCTCTTGCTCTAACCCCAGATTTGAACCCCCCTCTGTCTCGCCTAGCACAATTAAACTTGAGGAATTCCCTCGGCTCACCACTGCGGACACTGAATCCCTGCTAAAAATGACCAAATCTGGATCCTCTTTAGATCTAATCCCAGCCAAAATCTCCAGATCGCTCGCCACTCAGCTTGCTGCCCCCATTTGCTCCATTTTAAACAGTTCCTTAAAGGAAGGCAAGCTCCCTAAGGAATGGAAGGCAGCGCAGATCATACCCATCAGGAAAAATGCCACGCTGCCTCCAGACGTTATCACTAACTATCGACCCATCTCTCTACTCCCTCTACATAGCAAGCTACTTGAGAAGCACATTAACACACACCTGTCTAAATTCATTGAATCCTCCAACTGCCTCGACTACTCACAGTCAGGATTTCGTCCCAGACATAGCACGGAATCGGCACTGGTGACAGTCACAGACAACATCCGAATGCTTGCAGACAATGGTCAAGGAGTGCTTCTTATATTACTCGACCTGTCCGCAGCATTCAACACCATCTCCCACCATATCTTGCTAGAGAGACTTAGAGCTATAGGCATTCAGGGTAACGCACTAAAATGGTTGACTGATTTCCTGGTGGAGAGAACCCAAACCGTCAACCTTGGCCCTTTCAAATCACAGACCACCATTGTTTCTAAGGGTGTACCCCAGGGCTCATGTTTGAGCCCTACCTTATTCAATATTTATGTTACACCACTTGCGTCACTTCGTAGAAACTTAGGGTTCATACCAATATCCTACGCTGACGACACACAACTACTCCTCTCCTTTGACAAGAGCAACACAAACATCCAGGCCACCTTCTCGGAAGGCATGAAAAACATCACTGAATGGATGAGTAACAACTTCCTTCAGCTGAATGCGGAAAAAACAGAAATTATGCTATTCAAAGACACAGTAGCTAGATGGTCACCCACCTGGTGGCCTGGTGAGCTGGGCCCAGCCCCGTGCCCAAAACTAGTGGTTAAGAACTTAGGGGTCCAAATTGACCAGAAACTAAGCTTGGAGGAGCATGCTACCTCAACCACCAGGGCCTGCTTCCATGTATTAAGTCTTCTTTGCAGAGTCTTCCCCCTCCTCCCATCATCCACACGAAAAACCCTGATACAAGCATTGGTCCTAAGCCGCCTGGACTATTGCAACGCTCTGTTTATCTCAGCCAAGGAAACCTCCCTAAAAAGAATGCAGGTAGTCCAGAACACGGCAGCCCGCTTAGTGACCAATGCTCCCCCCAGAACAGCTTCACTCCCCCTACTCCGTAAACTGCATTGGCTACCCATACGCAAAAGAATCAAATTCAAGATATGCTGCATGGTGTTTAAAGCCCTAAACAACATGGGGCCGAGATATATATCGGACAAGCTGATCAAAT
The DNA here is from genome assembly GCA_963921515.1 of Calotriton arnoldi. Classification (NCBI taxonomy): domain Eukaryota; kingdom Metazoa; phylum Chordata; class Amphibia; order Caudata; family Salamandridae; genus Calotriton; species Calotriton arnoldi. Next base: position 155,084 of record CAWUFW010018497.1, read on the forward strand.
ACACTCCCTCTAGAACCCTCCGCTCGGGGTCTAAAGATCTCCTCCTCGTACCCCGCATAAAACAAGCTAGATTAGGAGGCAAATCTTTTACTTATCTAGCTCCTCAACTTTGGAACCAACTGCCCAGCCACATTCGTCTCTGCACCAACTACCTACCATTCAGAAAACTGTTAAAAACCTCACTGTTCTGATCTTCCTATTCTGGCTGTCTAAAAGTTGTCACAGCGCGGAGATACCCCGATAGGGGTGATTCATGCACTTTATAAATGTTATAAATAAATAAATAAATAAATAAATAAATAAATAAATAACTGTGTTTGTACTACTAGTCTAACTCCTCTGTGTAACGAACATCAGTGAGTACTTCGTACTGTATTAACTTTTAAAGAACTTATTGATTGCCAGCATGTTTTAACCTATTCTTCTAATATGACCATTTTAACATGTGTACTTTTATGCAATTCACTGAACTGCAAAATACAGTTTATAAAGAAAAGTAAAGATCAACATCTTCCCCAAAATAGGTTAGATTATAGTCGGAATAGTAATTGTAACCTCTTTAGTTCACAACGCATTGCCCTAAATGGTTTAGATTGGAGTGGATATTACATTTTCCACATACATTATTAATGTTTATATTTCTTTAAATAAAAATGGTACATGACACAGTTTGTAATTTTTTTAATGTTGATTTCATGTATATGTATACATTTCTAAATGCAAATATATTTCTGTACAAAAGAAAAAACCTTCATTGTTATATTTAAGCAACATTTTAGTAAATTTTTAACATTGAATAAAACAATGGGTTAGATTATAGTTGGAATAGTAATTGTAACCTTTTTAGTTCACAACGCCTTCCCCTAAATGGTTTAGATTGCAGTGGATATTACATTTTCCACATGCATTATTAATGTTTATATTTCTTTAAATAAAAATGGTACATGACACAGTTTGTAAAAAAAATTAGCGTTGATTTCATGTATATGTATACATTTCTAAATGCAAATATATTGCTGTACAAAAGAAAAAACCTTCATTGTTATATTTAAGCAACATTTTAGTAAATTTTTTACATTGAATAAAACATATATATATATGGCCATTAGAAGCCTATAACACTGAGGCTATCTCTCAATTGAAAGATAAAAAATGCTATTTAAAGATTCCACAAAGCAATTTGTGTGAGGTACAACAGAAATATTTCAAAGATCTAGCCAGATGGCGAGTACTAGGACTACTTACGCAAAATGAATATTCCTTTTTGAAAGTAGATAATCCAGTTTTACCCACTCTTTATTTGGTCCCAAAATCCACAAGAATAAAGAAAAACCACCTGGAAGGCTGATTATTTCTGCCATTGGCAGTTTATTCGAGCCAACCTCAAGATATCTAGATTCATTCTTACAAACATATGTGCAAGCATTACCTGCTTATATTGAGGATACAAGAGATTTCCTGATTAAGCTTAATACTATGGGCTGGAAAGAAGCGTATCTTTTGATCACTTTAGACGTTGTAAGTCTATATACTAGCATAGCGCACGAAGATGGTTTGCGAGCAATACGTCATTTTCTAAGCACCAGATCCATTAACTTTTACCAACATACAAACATGTTAGTTGAAATGTGTAGACTATGCCTGACTAATAATCATTTCATGTTTGGAGGAGACACATACAGGCAGTTACAGGGTACGGCGATGGGCACCTGCTTCGCCCCCAGCTATGCGAATTTGCATATGGGCTGGTGCTCAAAACCAAACACATCAGAACATGGAACGACCATGTAGTTACATGGATTCGTTTCATAGATGATCTCTTCATCTTATGGGATGGATCAAAAGAAATGGCTGAGATGTTTATACAGGACATTAATGATAATGATCTAAATTTAAAATTTACGGAACACATAAGCGAGTCTAGTGTTACATATTTGGATCTTGAAGTATATGTGAAACAAGGCATGATTCATACACGAACATACAGGAAACCCACTGCTGGGAATACAATTCTCCATGCTCAAAGTTTCCATCCAACATGCTTAAAATTGAGCATCCCATATGCAGAAAACTTGAGAATGAAGAGAAATTGTAGTGAACCTACTGCCTTACACGACGCACAAGAAGCCCTCACTGAGAGGTTTTTGCAAAGAGGGTACAATCATGATACATTGAAGCAGGCCAAAAACAAAGTTGATCACATTGGAAGGGAATTTCTACTCAAACCTGACTTGGAAAAGGCAAAAGAAAAGAAAAGGAATGCTGAAAGTCAGATTAGGATGATCACTGGATACAATGCCTACCAGGCGAAAGTGAGAGATAGCCTGTGTAGGCATTGGCATCTGGTGAAACAAGACCCTATCTTACATGGAATGATATCACGTAGACCCATGGTTACTTTTAAGAAAGCAAAGTCTATGAGAAATGACTTATTTAAGACCAACCCAGAAATAGAAAGAGGGGGAGGATGGCTTAAGGCTAGCCCTGGCTTCCACAAATGTTTTAAATGCAAAGCATGTAGGTTTGGTAAAAATGAACGACAAGTCATATCTCCGTTGATGAGTAATCCATGGAAGATAAGGTGTTCATTGAACTGTAAAAGTGACTATGTGGTTTACATCATTCAATGTACATGTCCCAAAATATACATTGGCAGTACAATCCATATGGTACATATCCGCATTTTGCAGCACTTGAGAGCGGTAAAGAATAATGACAAAATTTATGTGGTCGCTCGCCATATTAATGAGGTGCATAAAGGAAACATTAATGACCTATCGTATTTTGCTATAGATCAAGTACAAAAGTTGAGAAGAGGGGGAAACAGAGAAGGTAAACTCCGCCAACTTGAATCAAAATACATAATGTTGTTCAATTCTAAAAATCCGTATGGATTAAATGCTGAAGAGGAACTGCATGTACATTTGATTTAAATGAGTTATCCATTGCGGTTAAATTGTTTTAAGTCATAATTTTAATGAAGAACAGAGAAAGGAATAACAAATTTTTCACATGATGCCTAAAGAATGAACTATAAGTTTTAAGACTCAATAGATGATAACATTTTAAGAACTGAATATTATGTAGACAGTAATGTAGACAGTATTTATAAAGCGCACTATCACCCAACGGGTATCCTGGCGCTGAAAGTGTACGTAGATGTAATGTGTCATACTATATTCGAAAATGAGAATTACAGATAATTAGAAGCCTAAGGGGGGGGACAGCAGGAGGAGCACTGGAGAATCCAGGTATTACGTCTAGGTGTTCTTTTCCCTTGGGAATAACCATGCCTTTAGTTTCTTCCTGAATTGCATAATGTCTCTGCTCTTCCTGATGTCAAATGGAAGTTCATTCCATAATCGCGAGGCTGCAGAGCTAAAAGCTCTCCCTCCTGTTCTAGCTCTCTTGAATTTAGGGGCATTAACCAGATTTGCTGTGGCCGAGCGAAGGTTTCTTGTGGGCGTATACCATGTGAACTTTCTCTGTAAAGGCCTAGGACCCAGACCATTTGCTGCCTTAAAAACTATGCAGAGAGATTTAAAAAAAATTCTCTGCTGAATCGGTAGCCAGTGAAGATCCCATAGGGCCTGAGATGCTGAGGATCTGCGCTGCCGATTTAGGGCCAATTTTGCTGCGATTGTCTGGATCCTCTGCAACTTCATTATCGAGGAGCTGGGAGCACCAAGACACAAGGAGTTGCAGTAGTCTAGCCTGCTCAAGATAGCGCTCCTCACTACCTGTATTCTAGCAGAAGCTGGTAGTAGTGGGAGAATCTTTCTAAGGGCTCTGATCAGCGAGAGACAGGTGCCCACTGTTTTGTTTATTTGTGAATCTACTTGGAGATTGTTATCCATCATCACTCCCAGATTGCGCACTGTTTTGGTAGGTGTTAGCACGCTATCTGTAGGGGTGAGCCGGAAGTCAACAGGGAGGGGGCGGCCTACTTTGCTTGTCATGCAGTATACAACTTCAGTTTTTTCTCCATTGAATTGGAGGAAGTTGTGCCTAAGCCAGTGTGTGGTGATGGTCATACATTCGTGAAATCTATCCATAGAAATTTTTTGATCTCCCTCCAGGGAAAACATAAGCTGTGTGTCATCAGCATAGTTAACCAAATCTACTCCAAAAGATTTGATGATGGGGATAAGTGGGCGTAGATAGATATTAAATAAAATTGGGCTGATCGCTGAGCCCTGCTGGACCCCATGTTGAATAACTGTCTTTGGAGATGTAAAAGGTCGAATGCTTACTGACTGTGATCTGTCCGTTAGATAAGACTGAAGCCATCTTAAGGCCTGACCCTTAACTCCGATGCTTTCTAGTCTCTCTAGCAGAATACTATGATTAACCGTGTCGAATGCACAATCCACCGGGAATAAAAGCATTTACAATTTTTTATAGTGTATTTTATATAAGGAGGGAGGATAGGAATGTAGTTCAGTACTGTAAAGCACTTGCACTTTATTTGGACAAGGATCATCCATCTTTTTAATATTGTATTGAATTTGTACTAAGAAAGAGGTTTTATATGCATTTTAATAGGATGTATCTGGTTTATATCGGCAGATGCCTGGTGGATTTAGAGAAAATTGAAATGAGAAAAAGAAGAAAATCTCAGAAAATCTCTCTAACCAGCATGATAATGAAGTAATCTATATGAGAAATAGAGCACTTGCACTTTATTCGTCTTTTGATGCTGCTAAAATGAACTTTTAAAGTCCTTTACAAAATGTGTTTATATATATTTATTTTTTAACATCATGATTTTATTACTGATATGAGGTTCTAAAATTTGATATGTTATTTTGAAGGACCCTAGATAAGTAGGCACCACTTGTGAGATTTACTAAACAAGTGGTGCGCTGTAGAGCACCTTGTTTTTAATAAACATGGTCCACTATGTAAAGAGAATTGAGTATTATAGGGACAACCTAGGGTCCATAATTCTTCAAAGTGATTGACATGATGATACACAATGATGAAATTGTGGTTATGTTTATTTTGAGGGAAAAATATTTGTAAAGGAAAAGGTACATACCTTGAATCCCAAGCAGCATAGTGAGTCTGTCTTCCATGGCTATTCAACAACTGGGTCATGTGACCAAAGCACTCTGTTTATAAGAAGTATGCTGTTTTTAGACGACTGCCAATGTGAACAAGGCAGGAATGCCGAAACGCGTCATGGTGATAATTTCGGAATAAACAAAGGATGAAATAGCAACGCTACCCCTGTGTCGGTGTCTGATCTATATGGAGCTCAGAATTGGTTTCTAATATATATATATATATATATATATATATATATATATATATATATATATATATATATATATATATATACTTGAAGATGGAGGATCACAAGAAAACAACAGCCAGCCAGGGCAAAAATCTGGATCCCAAAGGATACAATGAGTCACAAAGAAATAAAATATCCAAGAAAGAAGTGACTCAAACAGATAGATTCACCAAAGAACAAAAATATATTTCAACTACAACGTTTCAGCTTCCGCCTTCCTCAGGTAGTACAAGATGGTTTGCTCAGTGGCTGCACAGATGACACAGCTGAATTTTCAAATATATATATATATATCACAGCTCCCAAATTCCCAGGGTAATCGTACCCAACAATGAAAAAAGCACTCTCGGTGGTAAGTTTCCGTAGTTTATTAGTACGGACTCCGACCAAACAGACGCGTTTCGGCTGACGCCTTTATCGATGTTTGTCGGTGTTAGAAATGGGGGTCTCTAGTTGGCAAGGGCTTGCACCTTTGTCCAAGTAGGGACCCTTCTTCCTAGTCAGGATAAGGGAGTTACACTCCTAAAATAACCCCTGCTCACCCCCTTGGTAGCTTGGCACGAGCAGTCAGGCTTATCTTAGAGGCAGTGTGTAAAGCATTTGCACATAACCAACAGTAATACAGTGTACGCACTACAAAAGGACACCACACCAGTTTAGAAAAATATCCAATATTTTTATATACTTAAAACACGACCAATACGATAAAAATCCACAGTACAGTACTTTAAAAATCTTCAGTTATCACAGTATCCTTAAAAACAGTTCCTTGATGTCGATAGCTCCGTCCGGGGCTATCACGGCGTCGTGAACAAACAAATCCAAACAGTTCTGGCTGACCGCGGCGTCGCGGGTCAGCTACGGTGTCGGAAAGACCCGCAAACAGTACCTTTCAGAAATGCAGGGCGTCGATGACCTCGCGGTGAGCTTCCGAAAACACGGCGTCCTCAGGCGTCGGTTCCGGAGGTCGGTGCAGGCGTCGTCGGGGCCCTCGAAGTCACACGCGTTGCAGATCGATCTCCTCTCTGTTGAAGTCAGGAGCGCTGGCGTCGGCAGACGTCGGGTGCTGCGGTGCGAAGTGCAGCGGTGCGTCGTGCGGTGCCCTCAGGTCACCGTGCGAGCAGCGGCTCGGTGGCGGTGTCAGATGGCGTCGTCGGTGAGACCAGGGTCGCGGTGTGAGATGAAGGCGGTGCTCGTCACGGTGCTGGCAGGTCATGGTGCAGCAGCGGCATCGTCGTTGCTGAAACGCTGTCGTCGGCTGACGAACTGGAATCGATGGCACCGGCGTCGGTAGGCCAAGGCTGCGGTGCGGGATGAGGGCGGTGCGTCGTTTAACTTTACGAGCGGTGCCCTCGAACCACGGTGCAAGCAGTGGCGTCAAGTCCGGCGTGGAGCGGCGTCGTTGGGGATACCAAGGCATCGTCGTGAAGCGAGGCGGTGCGGACTGCGGTGCCCACAGGTCGCGGTGCGAGCAGCAGCTCGGTGGCGGCATCAGCAGGCGTTGTCGGTGAGACCAGGGTCGCGGTGCGGCGTTGCGGCGGTGCTCTCTGCGGTGCCAAAGCTTCGGTGTGAAGCAAGGCGGTGCTGAGTGCGGTGCCCACAGGTCGCGGTGCAAGCAGCGGCTCGGTGGTGGCGTCAACAGGCGTCTTCGGTGAGACCAAGGTTGTGGTGCGGCGGTGCCCTCTGTGGTGCCTTCAGGACACGGAGTCGGCAGCGGCGTCGTAGACGGCGTCGGGCTTGAAGTCTTTGCTGTTCCTGAGACTTCTTGAACAGGGGGCAAGCTCTACCTCAAGCCCTTGGAGAAACTCACAAAGTAGATTGCAGAAAGTTCAGTCCAGTCCTTTCACTGCCCAAGACAGAAGCAGCCACTGCAGGCCAACACAGCAAAGCACACAGCAAAGTGGTAGTTCCTCCTAACAGCTTCTCCAGCTCTTCTTCTTGGCAGTCTTCTTGATCCAAAAGAGTTCTAAAGTTCTGGGGTTTGGGTCCCCCTTTTTATCCTCAATTTCTCTTTGTTCTCTGAAGGCAGAGAGGCCTTTGCCTAGTCCAAACCAGTTCTGGTCAGTCCTGGAGTACTTTGTTGACTAGTCTCCTTCTTTCCTTTTGCAGTGTAGGCCAGGGACATCAGACACACCACAGGAGGTGGAGCCAGCATTGTGGAGGGAAGGCACAGCCCTATTCAAGTCCCAGGTGCAACTCCTCCCAACCATCTACATGTAGATCTTGCCATTCAGCCCTGTGCTGACTCACCCTGTCTCCTGGAATCCCCCAGCCCCTGTCACTCACACTCCAGACAAGGAATACACAACCTAGCAGAGGCAGGCTTGGATGGTTAGACAAGAAAATACCTACTTTCTAAAAGTGGTATTTTCAAACACAGAATGTTAAAACCAACTTCACTAAAAGATGCATTTTATCATTCTGAGTTCAGGCATACTAAACTCGAATTTCAACCATGTTCCCTGGGTCAGTTAGGATCATAGGATGTAATAATCAAAACTGCCCATTATGGCCTATGGGGAACAGGTAGCCTTGCAATAGTGAAAAACGAAGTAGGCTGTATTTCACTATCAGGACATGCCACACACACCAGGGCATGTCCTACCTTTCACATACAATGCACCCTGCCCACAGGGGTACCTTGGGCCTACCTTAGGGGTGACTAACATGTAGAAAAGGGAAGGTTTAGGGACTGGCAAGTGTGTGCACTTGCCAAGTCGACATGGCAGCCCCAGGCTGCGCACAGGCTCTGCAATGGCAGGCCAGAGTTCCACTTTACGGGCTGTTTGCGTGGGTGGCACAATCCAGTGCTGCAGCCCACCAACAGCATTTGATTTATAGGCCCTGGCACTCGCAGTGCACTTTACTAGGGACTGACACATAAATCAAATAGGCCAATCATGGAAACACCAATCCATAACACAATTTACACGGAGTGCATATGCACTTTAGCACTTATTGGCAGTGGGAAAGTGCCCAGAGTCCTAAAACCAACACACACAGGGTCAAAAACAGGAGGCCAAAAAGCAAAAAGTCTGGGGGTAAACCCGCTGAAAAAGCCAAGTCTAACAGTCGGGCGCGCCAAAGCCACCGTTTTTTTATATATGTACAATGCACTCCAAGGTAGGCAACACAAAGAAAGGACCATAATTGCAATCGCAAATGCGAAAGCGAATGATACCACCATTTTAACACTGTGCAAATTCATATCACCAGTGCCCATTCTTACTCGAATATTCGAATAGAATCGCATCACATTTACGTGCAATTTACAATGTTGATACATTTTATACATTATATATGATTACGTGGTCAAATTTCATCATTGACATTGTTCACGTGAAATATCGTTCAGTCAACTAATATCTCACCCTGTATGGGTAATATCAGCACGACTTGCACATAAATATGTCATCAATCTAAAATCTCCATCACACTCGGTGAATACCTTGCAAACTCATCACGCCCTGTATGGGCTCATCTCACAAAGCAGGTTGCCAGCTTTAGTCTATTATTATCACAAATTAAACATTAGTCAATTCCCTCACAACTAGTGGCCATACGATGCGGGTTTCTGAACATGTAGTATATCTATCACTTCATAACTTCTAACTGTGATGATATCCACGACAGAGAGAAGAAAGGAGGAAAGAAGAAAAGAAAGGAAGAAAAGAAGAGAAGAAGAAACAGAAAGGAAGACGAAAGGAGCAGAGAATAAAAGAACATAAGAACAGCAGTGTCAGAGATGATAGATAGAAAGACATGAAATTATCTGAAATGTCATCCTACAGACATCCTGGAATTCAATCTCCTAAATGTTCTGCCAGTTCCTCACTACTATTCATCCCCAAGGGTGTTTTCGTCTGCAAATCTATGATGTAGCGAGATTCTAGACGTCGGAGACGTAAAATTCTGTCTCCTCCCCTTGGATTCACTAGGACATGATCTAAACAATAAAAAGTGAGAAGATCCCTATTGCGTTGATGTGCTCTGTTGAAGTGTCTTGCGACAGGATATGTCACATCCCCATTTGTTATGTCCCTCATATGTTCTAGTATTCGCACCTTTGTTGGATGGATCGTGCTGCCGATATACCTCAGGCCGCACGGGCAATTTAAGCAATATACCGTATAGGGTGTTGTACATCGATAAAGGCGTCAGCCGAAACGCGTCTGTTTGCCCGGAGTCCGTACTAATAAACTACGGAAACTCACCCCCGAGAGTGCTTTTTTCATTGTTGGGTACGATTACCCTGGGAATTTGGGAGCTGTGATACGCATGCGGGAACACCCCCGCAACTATAGCACCCGCCGCGAGTGCACCGCTTGGGTGACTTTGGAGCTGCAATATATATATATTTATATATATATATATATACACATACAGAACAGAAACGCCAAAGCCCTATTCCAGGGTACACGGTGTTCATTCCAAAGAACAGCAGCTAATTTCATTTCCTTACGCTTTCAGCTTAGAACACAGCTTTGATCACAGGTGAAAACAATACCATTGCAAAGTGCATGCGTGCGTGCTTTAAAACCATTCTGTCACGTGACTCTGTCCAAAAAAATACATTTCCCATAGTGCACTGTAAGTATTCTTCCAATTTTGCAATGTAAAATCTTTAACAATGTCCTCTGTTTTAATTTTGCTCTCTTTCAGTGCACTAAAATGTTCAAACTAAATGTTGATTTAAAAGCAGTCTGGTTACTTGTTGTAATTGCATGGTGCTCTGGTACCACAAGTCTTTAGAGAACAGTGATACTCTGGAAAGATCAAGAGCAAAAGGTTTCCTCTCAGAATACCTTGCTCACCTCTGCATTTCACTGTATCAGGGAAATCCTCTTCTTTCCATGTGGAGGCAAGCAGGTCATGCTCCCAAATCAAATCAAAGGGAAAACCCCTGAGCCAAAGAAGCCCCCGACCCTGCAGGGCGGCTTCAGCACAATGGGTACAGAGCAATCCATCAATCACATGCAGAACAGAATCGCCGAAGCCCAATTACAGGGTACATGGTGTTTATTCCAAAGAACAGCAGCACATTTCATTTCCTTTTCCTGACGCATTTCGGCTTAGAACACAGCCTTGATCACAGGTGAAAACAATTTCATTGCAAAGTGCGTGCATGCGTACTTTAAAAACATTGTGCCACGTATTGGCCTCCGTGTCTTTTTAAAATTAGGACTTTCCTTCATTATTCTAACTAGGAAAATCGGCATTTTATCTAGACAGATACGTCTACTGTCACCTTGCATCTTAAAATGTTTTTTAAATGGGTTAGGCTTAATGGGGTGATGTCACCTTTGTTCCATATTCTAGTATAATGTTAATTGTTGGTTTTTGACTGGTCAAGCTTTTAAACAGGGTGACCACTGCAGCTGTCTAATAAAACACATGTACAATCTTTAAGGACCATGTTCAACCTTCACCTACATTTGAACCTTCCACTGACTCCCTGTTAAGAACAGAATCAAATTATAAAATAATGGGCCTGACCTACAATTGCCTGCTGTGGAAGGAGCGTTGAGACAAGGAGCGTTGAGACAAGACCTCCACCTTACTGAGGACTACCTTGTCTTCAGAAAAAAACTTAAGACCCACCTGTTCGCTAAAACCTAATACCGGCCAAATTCATCAACCACTCAGCCATCTACCGGAGTCCTAGCACAGCGCCGTGATATCCTTTCTGGATGAATGTTGCGCTTTATAAATAAAAATACAAATACAAAGCTGATCCACTCGAGATCAAGATATCCTCAGGTCCCCCAATTTTCACCTTGTCCTGTTTGTCTTCAAGAATCTGGAGGCGAGTTGGCTCTCAGTTCTGAGGTACAAGTGGTATGAATAATTAAATGTTGTGAACGCCCAAAAGCCGATTTTTATTAATACAGAAACTATGCCTATAATAAAAGGTAATACTTTGCAGCCATTCACTCTTCTCTAGAAACAGCCTCATAAAAGATCTAGGGGCATATTTACAGTGAAATGGCACAGGGCCACAAGAAATGTTTCTGCGCTGAGCTGTATCATTTAAAAAATGCAGAGCTGCACCGTATATACAAGAATACAGCGCACCCCGGTGCTCTCCCCTGGCGCTGAAACAGCAGCCTAGCGCCATCGTAGGCATCCTTGCAACCTGGGGCAAGGGTACCCTACTTTCCAAGATTATTCTTGTTGTGCAGGACAGGACACCTTCCTGCACAAAAACAATCATCAATGGCATTTTGCTCCTTCTGCAGCACACATAGAAGGAGCAAAAACAAGGAGAAATAAAAGCATGTCTTCTCGGTGTGACACTTTAATGCCCCCCCCCTGGAAAGGCGCTAGTTTTTGGTGCTGTCTCAGGTTTACAAATCTTTGTAAATCTGGGGCAGTGTCAAAGAGCCATGGGTGTTGCGTAGGAACACCCACACCAGCAACCATGGCACCCCCCTTTGACGCAGAGTACTGCATGAAAGAGGGACATATTTATAAGGCCTTGTAAAGCCACGCAAAGTTACTTTGTGTGGCCTTGTAAATATGGGCCAGCACACACAGCCACTGGAGCATCAAAAAAAGTGACGATCTGGTGGCGCTAGGGGCTTGTAACTATGCCCCCTAAAGTCGCAATTGAAAAGAAGATAAAATGCAAGTCTCGTGCCCGCAAAGTAAGTATTGTTGTATTTAGCCAGCTTGAAAGTCTCGAAATGACTTTTGTATTTTATTGCATTATTTTAGCATATGCAATGTCTAAAGTAAACAAAAATGCAGAATTGAATATGTGCACTAAAACAAACAAAACTGCTCTTTCACTCCAAGATGGAACCATCTCTCTAATAGAGGACCACATGTTTTTCTAAAGTGAGTATCCTTCAGGCTTTCATATAAGACCGAGGAAAATAAGGCATTTATTATTTGATGTGAGGCTTTGAAGTGTTCAGCGCGCCCTTGCCCTTTTGTGTTCCACAACCACACACTTGAACGAACACATCCCTGCATTAATAAATAAAATAGAGGTGTACACGAATCAACTTCCTTTGGAATGTGTCCTTGAAAACAGTGCGCAATGTAACATGCTTCAGCTCTGCAGCACGTACAGGTAACAATATTCCTTCTCATTTCTACACATTAAAGTGAACAATGGATCCACGGACGCATATTTCGATTGAATTGATCCCGTTGTCAATGAATGAATGAATGAATGCACATTTCTGTGGTGCCCCACAACGACTTGTCTCCAGAATTACAATGAATGGCATTTGTATATAATGTGAATCCTGCTAACCCATGTATGGCAGTACTTACATCCTGGTTCCGGCACAGGGGCGGACTGGGAACCCAAAGCAGCCCTCATATTTTGTCAGACCACCCCCTATGCAGTGCATAGCAATCGAGCACAGTAAGCAAGCCTGACCACTACAAGGGGGATTGGGGGGTTTCTCCCCCCAGGAAAATTTGTGAAAAAAGGGCAAAAATGATGCATCCTACAACACATCTATATGTTAAATTGTATTCATTTTTAAAGCATAGTAAATGATGACTTAACTGTGCAGCGGTTTGCAAGATCGCGCCATTAAGGGACCAGCACATAAAAGCACTTAGAGGTCAACTATACAGGTCAGCGGTATGCAAAATCACCCCATGAAGGGACCAGCACATCAAAGTACTGAGAAGTCAGTTCAATAAGTCAGCAGTATGCAAGAACGCCCCTTGAAGAGAGGTCAGCTGTGCAGGGCAGCCAAAAATTATGAAAATTTGCCGCATGAAGGGACCAGCGCATCAAAACACTGAGAGGTTAGTGGTTTGCAAGTTTGCCCCATGAGTGGACCAGCACATCAAAGAACTGAGAGGTCTATTGCACAGGTCAGCGGTATGCAAGATCGTCCCATGAAGGGACCAGCACATCAAAGCACTGAGAGGTCAAATATACAGGTCAGCGGTATGCAAAATTGCCCCATGAAGGGACCAGCACATCAAAGTACTGAGAAGTCAGTTGCATAGGTCAGTGGTATGCAAGTTAGCCCCTTGAAGGGACCAGCGCACAAAAGCACTGAGAGGTCAGCTCTGCAGGGCAGCCCAAAATTATGAAAATGTGCCCCATTAAGGGACCAGCGCATCAAAGAACTGAGAGGTTAGTGGTATGCAAGTTTGCCTCGTGAAGGGACCAGTGCCAAAGCACTGAGACGTCAGTTGGGCAGGGCATGTCAGAAGTATGGAAGTTTTCCCCATGAAGGGACCAGCGCATCAAAGAACTGAGAGGTCTGTTGCACAGGTCAGCGGTATGCAAGATCGTCCCATTAAGGGACCAGCACATCAAAGCACTGAGAGGTCAACTATACAGGTCACTGGTATGCAAAATCACCCCATGAAGGGACCAGCACATCAAAGTACTGAGGTGTCAGCTGCATAGGTCAGCGGTATGCAAGTTTGCCCCATGAAGGGACCATCGCACCAAAGCACTGAGAGGTCTGTTGCACATGTCAGCCTTATGCATGATCGTCCCATGAAGGGACCAGCGCATCAAAGCGCTGAAAGGTCAACTATGTATGTCAGCAGTATGCAAAATCACCCCATGAATGGACCAGAACATCAAAGTACTGAGATGTCAGGTACATAGGTCAGTGGGATGCAAGATTGCCCCATGATGGGACCAGCGCATGCAAGCACTGAGAGGTTAGTGGCATGTAAGTTTGCCCCATGAAGTGACCAGAGCATCAATGCACTGAGAGATCAGCCCTGTGAGGCAGCTCACCTTTATGAAAGTTTGCCCCATGAAGAGACCAGCACATCAAAGCACAAAGAGGTTAAAGGTATGCAAGTTCCCCCCATGAAGGGACCAGTGCCAAAGCACTGAGACATCAGTTGGGCAGGGCATGACAGCGGTATGGAAGTTTGCCCCATGAAGGGACCAGCGCATCAAAGAACTGAGAGGTCTGTTGCACAGGTCAGCAGTTTGCAAGTTCGCCCCATTAAGCGACCAGCACATAAAAGTACTGAGAGGTCAAATATGCAGGTCAGCGGTATGCAAAATCGCCCCATGAAGGGACCAGCACATCAAAGTACTGAGAAGTCAGTTGCATAGGTCAGCAGTATGCAAGTTACCCCTATGAAGGGATCAGTGCACCAAAGCACTGAGAGGTCAGCTCAGCAGGGCAGCCCCAAATTATAAAAATTTGCCCCATGAAGGGACCAGCACATCAAAGAACTGAGAGGTTAGTGGTATGCAAGTTTGCGCCATGAGTGGACCAGCGCATCAAAGAACTGAGAAGTCAGTTGCATAGGTCAGTGGTATGCAAGATCGCCCCATGAAGGGACCAGAGCACCAAAGCACTGAGAGGTCAGCTGTGCAGGGCAGCCCAAAATTATGAAAATGAAGAATACAATGAAGAGACCAGTGCATCAAAGCACTGGGTGGTCAATTGGTAGGTCAGCAGTATAAAAGATCGTCCCATGAAGGGACCAGCACATTAAAGCACTGAGTGGTCAATTGTCAGCTCAGCAGTATACAAGGTCATCCCATGAAGGGACCAGCGCATGAAAGCACTGAGAGGTTGATTCTACAGGTCAGCGGTATGCAAAATATTTTCAAGAAGGGGCCAGCACATCAAAGCACTGAGAGGTCAGTTGCGCAGGGCAGTTCAGAAGTACTGAAATTTCCCCCATGAAGGGACCAGGGCAATAAAGAACTCAGAGGTTAGTGGTATGTAAGTTTGCCCAATGAAGGGACCAGCGCATCAAAGCACTGAGAGTTTAGTGGTATGCATATTTGCCCATGAAGGGACCAGTGCATCAAAGCACTGAGAGGTATGTTTCACAGGTCAGCGGTATGCAAGATCGTCCCTTGAAGGAACCAGAGCATCAAAGCACTGAGAGGTCATTTATGCTTATCAGCAGTATGCAAAATTGTCCCATGAACGGGCCAGTGCATCAAAGCACTGAGAGGTCTGTTGCACAAGTCAGCAGTATGCATTGTCGTCCCATGAAGGGACCAGTGCATCAAAGCACTGAGAGGTCAACTATGCAGGTCAGCAGTATGCAAAATCACCCCATGAAGGGACCAGCACATCAAAGTACTGAGAGGTCAGTTGCATAGGTCAGTGGAATACAAGTTTGCCCCATGATGCTACTAGCGCATGCAAGCACTGAGAGGTTAGCGATATGCAAGTTTGCCCCATGAAGTGACTAGCACATTAAAGTACTCAGAAGTCAGTTGCATAGGCCAGCGGTATGCAAGTTTTCACCATGAAGTGACCAGAGCATCAATGCACTGAGAGGTCAGCTCTGCAAGGCAGTTCACCTTTATGAAAGTTTGCCCCATGAAGGGACCAGCACATCAAAGCACAAAGAGGTTAGTGGTATGCAAGTTTGCCCCATGAAGGGACCAGTGCCAAAGCACTGAGACATCAGTTGGGCAGGGCAGGTTAGCAGTACGGAAGTTTGCCCAATGAAGGGACCAGCGCATCAAAGAACTGAGAGGTCTGTTGCACAGGTCAGCGGTATGCAAGATTGTCCCATTAAGGGATGAGCATATCAAAGCACTGAGAGGTCAACTATACAGGACAGCGGTATGCAAAATTGCCCCATGAAGGGACCAGCACATCAAAGTACTGAGAAGTCAGTTGCATAGGTCAGAGGTATGCAAGTTTGCC
The DNA here is from genome assembly GCA_963921515.1 of Calotriton arnoldi. NCBI lineage: Eukaryota > Metazoa > Chordata > Amphibia > Caudata > Salamandridae > Calotriton > Calotriton arnoldi. Next base: position 171,011 of record CAWUFW010018497.1, read on the forward strand.
CCATGAAGGGACCAGCGCACCAAAGCACTTAGAGGTCAGCTGTGCAGGGCAGCCCAAAATTATGAAAATTTCACCCCATGAAGGGACCAGCACATGAAAGCATTGAGAGGTTAGTGGTATGCAAGTTTGCCCCATGAAGGGACCAGCGCATCAAAGAACTGCCAGATAAATGGTATGGAAGTTTGCCCCATGAAGGAACGAGCCCATGAAAGCACTGAGTGGTCAATAGCGAAGGTCAGCAGTATGGAAGATTGTCCCATGAAGGGACCAGCGCATCAAAGCACTGAGAGGTCAACTATGCAGGTCAAAGCTATGCAAAATCGCCCCATGAAGGGACCAGCACATCAAAGTACTGAGAGGTCAGTTGCATAGGTGAGCAGTATGCAAGATCGTCCCATGAAGGGACAAGCGCACCAAAGCACTGAGAGGTCAGCTGTGCAGGGCAGCCCAGAATTACAGAAAAAAATTTGCCTCATGAAGGGACCAGCACATCAAAGCACTGGGGGTTAGTGGTATACAAGTTTGCCCCATGAAGGGACCTGTGCATCAAAGCACTGAGTGTTTAAATGGCAGCTCAGCAGTATACAAAGTCATCCCATGAAGGGACCAGCGCATCAAAGCACTGAGTGGTCAATTGTTCAGGTCAGCAGTATGCAAGATTGTCCCATAAAGGGACCAGTGCATCAAAGCACTGAGAGGTCGATTCTGCAGGTCAGCAAATTAGTCCCATGAAGGGGCCAGCATTTCAAAGCACTGAGAGGTCAGTTGCGCAGGGCAGTTCAGAAGTACTGTAATTCGCCCGATGAAGGGACCAGGCTATTAAAGAACTCAGAGGTTAGTGGTATGCAAGTTTGCCCCATGAAGGGACCAGCGCATCAAAGCACTGAGAGGTCTGTTCCACAGGTCAGCAGTATGCAAGATCGTCCCATGAAGAGAGCAGCGTATCAAAGCACTGAGAGGTCAATTGTGCAGTTCAGCAGTATGCAAAATCAACCCATGAAGGGACCAGCACATCAAAGTACTGAGAGGTCAGTGGTATAGGTCAGTGGTATGCAAGTTTGCCCCATGAAGTGTTGTGTAGTTCCTATATTACCTATACAGGATCTGCACGTTTGGATAACATAAACTGTGGGATTGGTGGCGGACGGATTCCGTGCACCCCCACTGGATACGTTAGCCTATCTGTATTAGCTAGCTCACAGTGCCACAATAATCTCCTCTTATCGGGGAGAGAATAGTTCTTGGCAACCTCAGAACATGACAGCCCTGATCCCCCAGGATCGTGGAAACAATATACTACCTATCGCTCAGTCACTCGTGTTCACTTAGTTTGCCTCAGAGAGATACACAGAATAAACAGGCTGGGCGTTTCAATAAGTATTTATTGAACAGTTGTTATTCTAGTGTAGCATAGATGAGCTGCAACAACCATTAGACAGTAGCAGAGATATATGATTAGCAATACTACAAAAGTAAAGGGATGATATAGTTCTACCATCTTGCAGAAATCATGAATATATACAAGTACATAAAACACATGATAAAAGTGCATACTCCTACGATGTCTCCCTAACTAGATGTACCTAAATGTACCTAGCATCTATGTAGGTGTTATGCCAAGAATTCTTCTAGGATCTAGTCCACCCCATTACCTGAGAGTTTAGAGAATGTGGGACCACGTCCTGTACTCGAGTTGGACACCCCGCAAGGGATGTTAGACCACTGCTAGCTGGAGCGTCTGCATGCAGGAACCTCAGCGTCTCTGGTCAGTGTGCCAGCCGGGAAGTCAAGGTCTCCTGTCTTGTGTCATGTCTTGTTTCTAAGCAAGACATGATGTATATATACCCATAGGTCTCCCCAGGGGTCCTACCTTGCTGTGTTACTGTGTCGGCCTAAAGGATGACGTCGGGCCTGAACTTTATACAGAGATATTATACAGGAGATGGTAATCCTACTGTTAGTCCTGCTGTGCTTCCAAGAAGCCTCATGCATAATGTATGAGAATCGAACCAGGGAAAAACCCGCGTTCTGAATGCAGTGTCATATCTAGGTAAAAGGTCAGTGCCTAAGAACCGTTATGTATGTAATGTAGGGAAGGATATAGGTGAAAGGTTGCGATGTTACCTGCGCCTATATAGGGTACCTATATGGAATATAACACACAATCCTCTTCCAAATGGACGACATATGTAACCTATTACTGTACTACTAACATTACTAGATAGTGGTACGCACAAAGTTTAAAAAAACTCCTTTTGAACTAAAATGTTTAAAAAACGTCTAAAAATTTCACAAAAAAAATATGCAAGCCCTAGTTCTAAAATGTCCGTTGGTATAGTCCGGATCACTATAAGCACTATAAAGCCATGTATGCCCAAAAAATGAAAGGAATGCCAATTTAGTTTCATAGTTCCAAATTTTGTGTCCTGGCTGGTAGACGCAACATTTGCGTTGCTTGCTTCCGCAGTAGACGGCCCCTGTAGCACCTCACAGAGCACATCAATTGAACACAGATGTTCCACGCTGTCCACAGCCGGTGCTGGGGCAGCCTGTGCGCCGTCCAAAGCCTGGGTGTCAGAGGAGGAGCCGGTGTTCAGACCAACAGGTGAAGTTACTACCCGTGGTGGCTCAAGGATTGCCGCCATCAACATTGGAATACGCTGAGGACACTGCAGAACATGGGCTGATATCGGGTCCAGTAAAGCATTCAAGTCCGGTGGCGCACATGATGGTAGTGTCAAACAAAGGTCTAACACGCATTCTTCTCCGCAGAACAGGCATCGGAGGACAGGTGAGATGCAGTCTATCCAGACCGGTCGAAATGACAAGAACCAAGATTCACTTAGTTCTCTTAGGCGAGGCGTGCCTAGAAGTTGTACCATGCGGTCACGGTATTTACGCTCTAGGAGTGTTCTCTCCATTGCCTTGGTGACTGGGACGTCCATTGCGTAGCAAATAGAAAACAATTAGGATACCTGCTATTAGAAACAGGATCAGCGGAAGTTCTCCAAAGATGCGTCCGAATACGGAGTGTATGAAATTTGGTATAACTCCAAGTACCGTCTGAAAGGTGCTCAGAAGTCCAGAACCTATGGTCTTAAATAGGTGGACAATGCCTGTCGTATCAGACATGTTAAAGATACGATTTACCATTTCTGTGAAATGGAAAGGGCAGTTTGTATGAATGAGCGCCTGTATCTCTGCCGAAGACCTTGCGATCTGGAGATCAAAAGTCTCTCGAGCGGAGGTTAAGGGCACAGACTTCTGTAGAAGCATGGCTTTCATTCTGCTTAGAGTATCAAACCGTATTAAGGAAACATTCAGTGAAGGCCATAACAGCGCCTCCCTGACTGTATATGTCGGTGGAAACAATACTTGCATACAACAAGTAACCCTGGAGCTCACGGTTACCAGATATGCGATGCCCGGGAGCATGCCACAGCAGCCTTGACTGTTCAGCATCAAGTAACTCCCATTCGAAAGTAGCCTGAATGCTAGAGTAATCACTGCAGCTGGGGCACCCTTCAAATGACAGGACAGGTTTGCTACAGAACCATTACAAGCTCCATGCAACATTATATCCTGGCATATGAGTGATCCACTTAAAGCATTCCCGCAGTTTGTACCGCTCAGAAACACTTCTTGATCCCCACTCCGGCATCAAAATCTGTTTGGTAATTCCCAAGATTCCTTAATGTATTCCTTATCCATTTCTTCATATCTGCCTGCCTGCTTTTGTTCAAGGCAATATTGAAACTGAAAAGTAGTGACAGGTAGAGTTATGTGGCCATGGATTAGCCATTCTGTAGATGGTGATTCTGCCACTGTAAATGCTAATCTATCCAGTTTTTCGATCCGCAGCATTATATATTTTGCTCCCCTTTGTGCCATTTCTATCTGTTTATCTGGGAGATTGTATTCAGAAAACAGAGACGTGCTGTTGATAAAACGCCAAGGCACGTAGCCTGTACGCAAAGATTGCAGCGTCCAGCTTAATAACATAATAGTGCGTAATTGAGATTGCCCGTGTTGTAATATGGCCAAATCTTGTTCTAGTATGTCTATCGCAGAAGATACAATGTTGCCTAAGGAATATATCCTGGGGTCAATGTAGTTAACCCATTGTCTACCACTGCTAGAGTTTTTTCTAGATTTATACGATCTATTTCCCGTGTTCTCTCTGCGGCCTCTTGTTGTGATATTTTCCATATTTCATTGTAGACAGAATAATAGAAACGTTTCTGACGTGGCTTCCTGGGACCCATTAAAAAATCCCTAAGATCCACATTCTGTGACAGTAAGGATAAGTGTTGTTTCACCTGTGTGAGTTTTGAGGTTTTTAGCCAATCGAGGCACAACTTCCCAACACTGTAGGATGTCACTACCCCTGGATGTTGTCTCTGTACGTATCATGGATCTGGCCTATGGATACTAAACCCTTCGGTTTTACCCATGAATCTTGCCTGACAACTATTAGTGTCTGTGGGCCAAATCAACCATTTCTTCCAATCGGGGTCTGATCTGTTTTATTGTATGATGTCATCTACTGTAATTTCTTCCTGTGATGTTATGTTGCCCTCGGTATGTGATGGAGTCGGCAGCCGAGGTGTGTTCAAGTCTTTGTTCTTGGCTAGTCCAAGCCAAGATGTCTGTTGCACTGTCTCGTTCAAAAACATGATTTGTTGAGGGATGAGGCATGCTCTAAACAAAGCTTCTGTTCCCTGTACCTGCCATTCCCTAGTACCCCAGACTGATTTTAGGTCTATGGTGTCTTTCCACAAGTCGAAACCTTGTTCAGACAACTGGGCAATAAAGGAAGCAGAGTAAATCGGTTTGGTGTTTGTCAACATATTTTTCTGTGCTGATATTGGTGCAACCCTATAATAATATGAGGCTGGGTCAAACATATTAAACCCCGAAAAATATGGAAACTTCTGTGTAAATGTTTTTGAACTGCCTTTCGGTGGTGTTGGACAATGTTCCCACTGGTGGAATGTGAACACATTTCTAGGATTTGCAGATTTATGCAGAAAATGATGACCATAGTGTTGATAACAATACATACTCTCGAAATTTGATGTGTCTTCCAATGTTTCACTACTAGAAAATGCAGCAGATTTTTCCAAATCAGATAACACATTATTAACAGTTTCAAAATCCCAATCATCGGAAAATGTACTGGAGGTAATGATATCACTCAATGATATTTTAAATAATTGTGGAATTCTTAAAATTTCAGTTGGACCAAATATATCGAAATCAACCTTGTCCCACACTATACCATCAGGTATAGGAACTGCTGTAATGTTCACTGATGACAAGTCTCTTTGTTCTCGATGAGATAATTGTGTGGTTTTAAAAGTAAGTTCACCTTTTGGGCTGCAAAGCTTTGCCGAATGTATTTCCCATTAATAAGCATACTAAAAACTATTACCAAGCCTACCCAGAAAAGAAAGAAAAGTATCCCGGTGATTATCCATAGTTCTACCCAGGGTGACACCAGGTAAGCCTTTTTAAGAAAGTGTATAAAGTCTGTAACTTGCTGGTTGCGTGATTTTTTGGCTGGCGTCGTTTCCGGTTCGCTTGGATCCAAAGAAAATGTATCAAAGTTTATGAAGTAGCCAGAAGCAGTTCGATCAATTGTTGGTATTCCATCAGGATTTGTAGAAATCGTGGTTTGCTCTTGTCGAGACATGTTGACGTAGACATCTGTATTTGGTCGAATAGCGAGTTGTTTTTGATTTTGAATTTGATTTTGAATTTGAACTTCAGGTTCAAGAGGAACGAGTTCCATAGCATTGTTGCTTAGTCCTTCATTCCGTGTTGGAGGCTCTTCGAACATGATGAGTCTTTCCGTTTGAACTTCATGGATTGTAGCGAGAGGAGGGCGTCTGCTACTTTGGAGTCCACGTGGCCTATGACTTAGTATTGGCCACATAGTGTGGTTTGATTAGGTCAATTGAGACAAATCTTTTCTCCTTTTTTCCGGCAAGAGGCGGCAGAAGTACAGTTCTTGTTCCTTCAACTGCTAGGACCGGTACAGGTTTTCTGTTCTGTATGATGGCCCAAATTCTTTCTTGTCCGCTATTTTCTCTCTGACCAGATCCCCGACTTTTGGTATCCAGACAGGTCTTGCCGTGACTGATTTGACTTCCCCAGTGGCGGTCTGCTTCAGATGGACCTTACTTTGTTGTGTCCTGGACTCATTTAGATCCTGTAAAACAGCCAAATGATCATGGATGTCAAAAGGTTTTTCATCCGCCACTGTGCCTTCACAATTAAGATCAGGTACCCACATTCCTGTCCCAAATAGGACTTCATATGGAGTGACACCCCCTAGGGAACTTCTTGGCATATTGTTAAGAGCACGCTGGACTCCATACAGATGTTTTACCCAACTTTCACCCATGCCTAATAATCTAGCTGTTAAAGATTGCTTTAAGTCTAGTTTTTTTTCTCCACTACCAAATTTCCCTTGGGATGGTACGGAGATGAGTGCCGCAATGCTACACCCAATCCTCGCATGGCCTCCTTGTAAGCCCGAGAGCTAAACGCAGGGCCCTGGTCAGAATGTAATGTGCCAATTGCGTATGTCCCTATAAAGACTTGCAAATCTTTTATAACAGTTCGAGCGTCAGCCAAGCGCTGGGCCACACCCATAGGAATCTCGAGCAGGAATCCACTGCAACCATGATATACTTGTGAGCCCCATCTCTTTGTAAGGGGCCGCAGTGGTCCAAATAAACACACGCTAGTGGTTTGTCAGATATTAACAGTGGTGTCTGCGCTGGGCGTGTTAGGGTGGAACCTTTCATCTGCTGACAGATTTTGCATTTCAAGACATAGTCTTTAGTCTGCTTTGTTAACCCAGGCCACCAATAGCGTTGTTTCAACAATGAAACAGTCACCGTAACTCCTGCATGGGCAGAACCTATCCATTCGTGTGCTGCTAGAATTAAACCTAACCTACGATCCATGTTTGGAATTACTCTATCCCCCACTCCAGGAATCTGAGCAAATGGAATGTTATTGGCATCTAACTTGTAGGAGTACTTAGTGGAAACCTTTTTGGTACTGCTCTGCTGTTTTTGCGACAAGCATTAATAGCTACCATAATCTCACCGTCTATTCTCGTTTTAGAACGAGTGATTGCAGCTACGGAAGCCGTGCGTACAGCCCCCTTTGCGGCTTCATCAGCCAATGAATTCCCTTCAACGTGAATGCCATCACGCAGATGACTCAGTGTATGTATCACGTGAGCCCTCGGTAGTTCGGTTTTCAACTCCACTACCTGTTCCCAAAGCATTTTATGCTTAATTGTGACACCTTTTGCATCTTTGAACCCAGTACTGCAAATATTCATTGTAAGACTGCACACAGTAAAAGGAATCGCAAACAATTAGTGTGGGGAATTCTCGATCCGTATTTACCAGTGCCAGTATCAGCCCTTTTAACTCTGCCAACTGTGCTGTGCTGTCTCCTAGGGACTGCATCTTTGTGCAACTCGGGTGGAACTTTCCATCCCACATGCGACCTTTAACAATTGCACATGCTGCGCTATATTGTTGCTTACTCCCTATGGCCGGTTGAGCAGATCCGTCAGTGTAAATGATATATTCATACTGATCTAGATGCATTATTTCGTTTGGTAGAGGATATTCTTGTTCGTATTGCAGGAATGCTTGTGTCCTTAAATTTGGGTCGTACCTGTATCCTACATCTGTTGCAGTGAGAGAATTAGCCCATTGTATCCATCTCGGATGTAAGGCTTTAGCAATAGGGATGCGTGCCTTTGTCGCAGCCTCCAAGGCTGGAACTGCTATTATTCGTTTCCCCTGAGCCAGTGCTCTTTTTCTCACTACAGCAGTCTGTACTGCTGTTAGAATTTTCTCTGTAGATGCGAAGCACATCTCAGCATTTGTGTACAAATGTGATTTGTATGCAATTGGTACTGTCTCCCCTTCATTATATGTTAAATAGGTGTACCCAGATTGACCCGCAACTATACGGATCACCAGGTTGCGTACGTTTACACGTGTCTGTAAGTGTGTTGAAGCTATCATGTTGGCTTGTAAGGAACGAAGTGTATCTGTATGTTCCTGTGTCCATTGTTTTACTGAAAAATCAGGTTTTATTAAATCGTAGAAAGGTTTCACTCTTTCTGCGTAATCTAAAATGTATGTTCTACCAAAATTTAGGAATCCCAGGATTGATTGTAAAATTTTCAATGATTTTGAAGGTTGGAGCCGCGTGCATTTTTCTAAAAAATTGGCTGCCAGGCTTTCTCCTTCACTTGAAAGCTCATATCCTAAAAACAGGACACTGAGATGGGCAATTTTTGATTTTTTAAAGTAAAATTTGTAGCCCTCAGATGCAAATCCCAAAATTATGGTATTCACTCTGTTCAAGTGCTCCTCTAGGTCATCGTCCATCAGATAAATATCATCCACATAGGACAATGCCTCTTCGTCCAAATTTTGAAGTAACTGGGCATATTATCAAGAAACGACGTCAAAATTATCGCCGCTTTAACGGCAGAAATCTGCCGCTAAAGCGGCGATAATGGGCTTGATAATATGCTCTTGAGAATTCCAATAGAAGCCCATGTTCTGGTGTCAACATGGGCTTCTATTGGAATTCTCAAGGGCATATTATCAAGCCCATTATCGCCGCTTTAGCGGCAGTTTTCTGCCGCTAAAGCGGCGATAATTTTAACGCCGTTCTTGATAATATGCCCCTACGTTACTCTAGCTGAAAACAACCCTGGGCTGGTCTTATACCCCTGGGGGAGTAGACAAAATTGACGCTGGGTCCCTAGCGCTGAGAAGGCTGTTAGATACCTGCTTTCAGGCGCTATATTTTGGCAGAAAAATCCATTTGAGATATCAAGTGTTGTTTTATATTTTATCCGCACAATATTATTCATTAATGCGGCACTGTGTGCATTTTGGACTGCGAATGTCTTAGTGCAAGCGGTTAAATGTTTATAATCTAAAACTAGACGATATGTGTTGTCAGGTTTCATGACAGGAAACAAAGGATTGTTCATTTGTGAGGTGCAAGTTTCAATCACCCCTTGGTATTCAAGTTGATCTAAGATCTCCCTGACCTGTTTTTTTAGCTTCTTGCTTTATTGGACACTGCCTCTGTGCAGTCGGAGTATTTTTTAAAGGAATAATGTGGTGGGTTGAATCCTCATCCTATCCAACATGGTTTTTGTATAATGCCGGAGCCTGGGCTACCGCCCACTCCTGCGCATATGTGTGTTGTAGATGCCTGGCAATATGGTCTGAGAAAGCCGGAAGAATTACCATTTCTCCTTTAGGGCAGTCCATGACGAATGCTGGCGGGCAATCTTGTTCAGCTAATAAAATATCATAGCCAAACGTCAGGTTCTCCCAAAAGAGACCTCTCACTGTTCTACATTCATCCCCCTCCATTTGGAGCGTTATTTCATATACTTTATGTGGGACGCTTACCCTAGTATCGGGTGTTTCCACTGTGATATAATCATTCAAGTCCGCTGTCACCAGAAATTCCTTCAGGTTCTGGCGAGCTATTGTTACTTCTGCTGCACTATCTAGCATCGACGGAGCCCATTCCCCATTCAGTAGTCGAGTCCTCAGAATTCCGGGCATGTCTGATCTTTAGACCTGCAACTTTCTTCTTTTTGAACTGTGGCTTTTGCTTTGGTTTTTCTTCTTTTTTAGAAGTGTAATCTTGAACGTGCTGCTTGTCTCTGGACTTTGTACGCTCTTCTTGTCTTTCTGACCGTCCTTCCCTCTCGGAGCTTTTCGATGAACCCTGAAAGGAACAAGAGGAATGTGTATCAGTATCCTGATACCTGTTAGGTTTCCTAATATTATCCCTATTTCTGAGGTTATACCTCTTTTCAGAGGGCTTCTGTGGAGGAGATCTACCCCGGGATTGAGATCTATTTCCTTTAAAGTTTTGTTGTTTTTTATTGTCCCACTTCTTTTTAGTTGAAGCAGGTGTCTGCTTGGAAGTGTCCTTTTCAGGACTGCTCATCAGTTGTGGTTTTAAAGCTTTCCCACCCAAACTGTCTCTGCCTAATTCTGCATATGCAGTTTCAATTATTTTTGGTAGTTCGTGTTCCTGTTCTAAAGGATCGTACTCCCTCAAGCGTTGGCGGATTGCCACTGAAGTTGCTTCCCCCTTAATGTTAGCTAGTATTATGGCTGATACCTGGGCATATTTACCTAGTAACTTCATCCCTAAGTTTAGGGCAGGTTCTGCTCCATACTCGTTTTATATTTGTCTCATTACATCAGGTACTACTGCTAATGACGGGAGACCATGAGTTCTGGTATAAATGGTAGCAAAGACTGTACCCCAAGTGGTACAATCCTCTAATTGTGGTGTTATCCCCATGGGCAAGCAGATTGTTAGCATTCTGTGTTTTTCATACGGGGTAGTATTCGGGAATACTGCCTCTAGCTGCGCTATTTTCTGAGCTACCCAGAATGGTACTTGTTCACGTTTTGTGGGCATTTTATCCATTACCGCGTGTAATGTTTGTGGTGTGATTTTAGTTGCTGTACCCTGAATTTGACTTCAATTTGTTGCAACTATTGCTGGTTGGACTGTAAGTGTCCTCATGATGAATTGAGTCAAGTTCCTATAGAGTTTAATTAAATCTTTATGTTGTATGAGTAAGTCTCCTGATGGCATTGTGTCAATGTCAGGATGTGGTGTGTAGGCTGCTAATATCGGCCATGTTGCCCCTTCTCTTCCGAGTGGGCCAAGTCTTACTCTTCTTCTTATGTGGGGTAGGGCGCCTTTAAACCAGTATATGTGTTCCTGGTATGTGAGCGGAACCTCTATATCCTCGAACGGATAATATTCCGCTGGTGCATCTCCTTCCGTGTAGGAGTGAAATGTTTTTGTTCTTGCATTTGCTGCTGGGAATGTAACCCACAAATAAAATACCTCTGTTTTGTTTGATTCGTGTGCCTCAATCACGAAAACTACCATGCCACCCCTAGCGGATAAACCATGCGCAAGCAGTTTCAGGGTGACTGTATTTCTAAAGTTTGGTGCAATTTGTGTTGCATCTGCTTCAGTCCTCGTCTGTGAGGGGCAGATTTTGTTGCATTGGGTCTAATTCTCCGTTATTTCTGTCTTTAGTCATTTTGTAAAGAAGAAGTTTTTCAAGGGAACTAAGATAAGGTGTTTTTGCACAATTTAGGAACAATGTGTCCTTCAAGTTTGATTAACCAACAGCCAATAAATAGGATTTTTTAGCCTACTCAGCTGTGGCGGAGTTTGTACCCACCCACTCCAGACGTCTCTGGTGTTTTGTGAGTAGGGGTCTCTGAGAATAGCACGACTGAACTACTCAGATTCTACTGTTAAATAAGTACCTAACCAACATTGGTGGTGCCACGTTGGGTAGTTCCTATATTACCTATACAGGATCTGCGCGTTTGGATAACATAAACTGTGGGATTGGTGGCGGACGGATTCCGTGCACCCCCACCAGATACGTTAGCCTATCTGTATTAGCTAGCTCACAGTGCCACTATAATCTCCTCTTATCGGGGAGAGAATAGTTCTTGGCAACCTCAGAACATGACAACCCTGATCCCCCAGGATCGTGGAAACAATATACTACCTTTCGCTCAGTCACTCGTGCTCACTTAGTTTGTCTCAGAGAGCTACACAGAATAAACAGGCTGGGCATTTCAATAAGTATTTATTGAACAGTTATTCTAGTGTAGAATAGATGAGCTGCAACAACCATTAGACAGTAGCAGAAATATATGATTAGCAATACTACAAAAGTAAAGGCATGGTATAGTTCTACCATCTTGCAGAAATCATGAATATATACAAGTACATAAAAAACATGCTAAAAGTGCGTACTCCTACGATGTCTCCCTAACTAGATTTACCTAAATGTACCTAGCATCTATGTAGATGTTATGCCAAGAATCTCTCTAGGATCTAGTCCACCCCATTACCTGAGAGTTTAGAGAATGTGGGACCCCGTCCTGGTCTCGAGTTGGACTCCCCGCGAGGGATGATAAACCACTGCTAGCTGTAGCGTCTGCATGCAGGAACCTCAGCGTCTCTGGTCAGTGTGCCAGTCGGGAAGTCACGGTCTCCTCTGTCTTTCTAAGCAAGACATGATGTATATATACCCATAGGTCTCCCCAGGGGTCCTACCTTGCTGTGTTACTGTGTCGGCCTACAGGATGACTTCGGGCCTGAACTTTATACAGAGATATTATACAGGAGATGGTAATCCTACTGTTAGTCCTGCTGTGCTTCCAAGAAGCCTCATGCATAATGTATGAGAATCGAACCAGGGAAAAAGCAGCGTTCTGAATGCAGTGTCATATCTAGGTAAAAGGTCAGTGCCTAACAACCGTTATGTATGTAATGTAGGGAAGTATATAGGTGAAAGGTTGCGATGTTACCTGCGCCTATATAGGGTACCTATATGGAATATAACAGAAGGGTCCAGCGCTTGCAAGCAATGAGAGGTTAGCGGTATGCCAGTTTGCTCCATGAAGGGACCAGCGCATCAAAGCACTGAGAGGTTAGTGGTATGCATGTTTGCCCCATGACGTGACCAGCACATTAATGCACTGAGATGTCTGTTGCAGAGTTCAGCAGTATGCAAGATCGTCCCATCAAGGACCAGTGTATCAAAGCACTAAGAAGTCAGTTGGGCAGGGCAGGTCAGCAGTATGGAAGTTTGCCCCATGAAGGAACCAGCGCATCAAAGAAATGAGAGGTCTGTTCCACAAGTCAGCAGCATTCAAGATCATCCCATGAAGGGACCAGCGCATCAAAACACTGAGAGGTCAATTATGCAGGTCAGCAGTATGCAAAATCATCCCATGAAGGGACCAGTGCTTCAAAGCACTGAGAGGTCTATTGCACAAGTCAGAGGTATGCAAGATTGTCCCATGAAGTAACCAGCACATCAAAGCACTGTGGAGTCAACTATACAGGTCAGCGGTATGCAAAATCGCCCCATGAAGTAATTAGCACATCAAAGCATTGAGACATCAGTTGAGCAGGGAAGGTCAGCGGTATGGAAGTTTGTCCCATGAAGGAACCAGCGCATCAATGAACTGAGAGGTCTGTTGCACAGGTCAGCAGTATGCCAGATCGTCCCATGAAGGAACCAGCACATCAAAGCACTGAGACGTCAACTATACAGGTCAGCGGTATACAAAATCGCCCCATGAAGTGACTAGCTCATCAAAGTACTGAGAAGTCAGTTGCATAGGTCAGCGGTACTCATGTTTGCCCCATGAAGGGACAAGCGCATCAACGCACTGCCAGGTTAGTGGTAGGCAAGTTTGCCCCATGAAGAGAGCAGTGCATCAATGAACCGAGAGGTCAGCTCTGCAAGGCAGCTCACCTTTATGAAAGTTTGCCCCATGAAGGGGCCAGCACATCAAAGCAAAAAGAAGTCAGCAGTAAGCAAGTTCGCCCCATGAAGGGACCAGTGCATCAAAGCATTTAGACGTCAGTTGAGCAGGGCAGGTCAGCGGTACGGAAGTTTGCCCCATGAAGGAACCAGCGTATCAAAGAACTGAGAAGTCTGTTGCACAGGTCAGCAGTATTGAAGCTCGTCCCATGAAGGGACCAGCACAGCAAAGCACTGAGAGGTCTGTTGCACAGGTCAGTGGTATGAAAGATCGTCCCATGACGGGACCAGCACATCAAAGCACTGAGGGGTCAACTAAACAGGTCAGCGGTATGCAAAATTGCCCCATGAAGGGACCAGCACATCAAAGCACTGCCAGGTTAGTGGTATGCAACTGGTACTGTCTCACCTTCGTTATATGTTAGATAGGTGTACCCAGATTGACCCACAACTATACGGATCACCAGGTTGCGTACGTTTACGCGTGTCTGTAAGTGTTTGGAAGCTATCATGTCGGCTTGTAAGGAACGAAGTGTATCTGTATGAAAATCGATATCTACCGCTAGCTAACCCCCAGGGCCTTGACGCAAATGACTGACTAGTGATGGCGGCAGGGACAACACAGGCTAAGAAGTCACCATCTAAGGCTCTTACTGAGCCAATGGCACCTGCTCCCATATTCCAACTCCCGCTGGTTAATTCTTTAAATCCCATCCCTAACTCAACTATCCCAGACGATGCTCCAATGAAGGTATTGTCCTGGAATATAGCTGGCCTTAGGTCAAAGAAGGGCAATATATCTTGGGAACACTTTCTTGCCACACACCATATCATTGCCTTACAAGAAACGTGGGAGCCTAATGATTGTTTCTATTTGGATGGTTTTATTTCATTCTGTAAATATGCAATCCCGTCGAACATGGGTGGAGCCAGGGGGGTCTTCTTTTAATGTTCACTCTTAAATTTTCCTACCAAGCCAAACTGATTGACTCCCGTTCACCCCATGTGTTAGCAGTGGAACTAACAGGAAAGAATCTTCCCACTTTGTTAGTGGTAAATTTTTACAACTCCTTCTCCAGAACTCATGAGACCAAACATCTTCTGGCCTTAGAGGATTTTCTGGAAAGTTATGGGGAAGGAAGACAAGCCTATTATGACACATTAATTGTTGGGGATTTTAACACTCGCCAATGTAGCCTTAACTGCTTTTCCACGTTGGAGGAGGAGGATGGCTTGCAGTTGTCAAACCATTTTGAACACACATCATCAGGCATCCTCATAGAAGGCCTCCTTTCAGCCCATAATCTGCACTGTTTACAGCAATCAGATACATCTGCCTTGGTTCCTACCTACACAGGCAATGGTAGCTCAAGTACAATTGACCACATTTTGCTATCTGCCTTATTAATACCGGATGTAAAGAATTTAAGCGTTACTTGGAACTGCCATAGTGATCACAATCCTCTAACATTGGTTCTCTTCCTCCCGGCTGTCCTCAAAGGGGGGGGGTCGTGAGTCAAATCTCTAATATTAACATCAGCCCCAAAGACCAAGCACGAAGATTGAAGTGGGAAAGGATTACCCCTGAGAGTTTTTTTAGAGAATTTGTATACCACCTGCTCCCCGGAGTTTCAAGTATGCATGGATCCGGCCCCACATGATAGAGCTATCCTAGATGCCTTTGACACAATCACTAAACAGGTAGCCTCCAATTTAACTATTAAAACCAGAGCGAGACGCCCAAACTCAAAAGGTGGTTTGACAATACTTGTTCGGCTGCCCATAAGGAGCTAATGCAGGCCCTTAAGCGAAAACCGAGGGATTCAACACTAACTAGGAGCTGTAGGAAGGCCTATAAATCTGCAGTTCAGGAGAGGAAAAAGCAGATAAGGGAACAGGCTTGGGAGGAGCTCAGTCAAGCAAGTGTCCTGGCCGATAGCTCTAGATTTTGGTCTGTGGTTAATAGTCCTCTCTTCTCCGTCACGTCAAATTCTAGTAGAGATTGCATTATACCTGCCGAGAAATGGGACCAGCACTTTGGTAATATTTATAGCGACACCAACTCATTAGAAGCCGTGGGACATACAGTTCCCAGACTAGCTAGTACTCCCCTCCGCTTTAGAACAGATGAGGTTTACAAAGCTATCATTTCAATATCCGGTGGAAAGGCCCCTGGTCCTGACGGGGTACCAGCAGACCTTTATAAGGCCGACCCTAAAGTCTGGGCCTAGATCTTAACACATGTTTTTAATGCAGCATGCTCTTGTGGCTTCCCCCCGTCATGGGCAAAGGCGGTCATTATGCCCATTTTTAAAAAGGGCGCCTGGGATGACCCGGCATGCTATAGACCGATTTCGCTCTTAGACTCCGCGGCAAAAATCATGGGGAAAGTAGTACTGGATCGCCTAACAGCCTGGCTTGATCATGCTAACATCATTTCCGATCTCCAATATGGATTCAGGCAGGGGAAAGGGACACTGGATCAATGCCTCAACCTCCACTTGGTGATCGGGAAGTACAATGTTGCCAAGGGGGGTGTTTTACACCTGGCCTTCATGGATCTAACCTCAGCTTTTGACCTTGTGAATAGGTCTAAGCTGTGGCTGATCCTGCGTGACATGGGGCTAGAAGTAGAACTGATCTCTTTCCTGCACACAGCTCATGTAAACACCGCGGCTGCGTTACGGTTTAACAAAGATGGCAGCCTGACAGACTCCTGGGTAGTAGGAAGGGGGGTCCGGCAGGGGTGCATTCTGGCTCCCCTGCTGCTTACGCTATATATCAACAAACTGGGGTACTCTAATATCCAGCTGCAAATACATACCTAGGGCCGGCACCAAGATGATCCCCGCATTTCTGTACGCTGATGATGCAGTTTGATTCTCCAGAACCGCAATGGGTCTGCAACAACTTTTAAATTGTTTTATGGATTTTATGGATTCATTAGATCTAATCACAAATTAAGAAGTCACATGCTATGACCATAGGTTCCTGAAAGGTGGCCAAGGCCAAATTTTATTGTAAGGGGGCCGAGCTAACCAAAGTGTCTACGTTCCCACACCTAGGGGTACTTTTTGATGACCAAGGCGCTTGGTGTGCACAACGAACACTTAAAAAAAATGTCTTAGTCAGAGCAGCAGGGGCTACTCTGGACTTTGCAAAAAGATTGAGGTCAAAGCCCCTCCCCGCACTATTAAAGGTTTATAATGCAAAATGTATCCCCATGGCCACGTATGGATGTGACATTTGGGGCCACAAGGACGCGAAGGGAATTCAGGGGGCCGAGAACAATTTTATGCGTAAACTCCTTGCGGTCCCTGCTGCTACCCCCGTTTTTAATTCACATGAAGAATTGGGGGCGGGTTAT
Source organism: Calotriton arnoldi (assembly GCA_963921515.1). Classification (NCBI taxonomy): domain Eukaryota; kingdom Metazoa; phylum Chordata; class Amphibia; order Caudata; family Salamandridae; genus Calotriton; species Calotriton arnoldi. Next base: position 187,786 of record CAWUFW010018497.1, read on the forward strand.
ATTTTGGATCAGATCGCGGTCGCCCGTTGTTACATTGGTTGAGAATCTGGGCTCAACCGACCCCAAATTTAAACCAACTTATAATTTCTGATTGTATCGCACTGGAGGGGGCTTTACACATTCCCTGGTTGAAATACATAAAGGAACAGACAAGATGTCTCGGTTGTCCCGAATTGTTCCTGACCCCCAGGCCCCTGGGCAAGATCGCCATTAGTGATTTTAACAACAGTTCATGGACAGGCGGCAAGGCCTTAGGGAGGAGATCGAACTAGTCAAACCTTCTGTGAGAAGGTATGTTACATTGAGCCTGGGCCCGCAGATGCAACCATATTTATACTATGTCAACAAAGCACATCACCGTTTTGTTTTGACGAGATTCCATCTGAACATGGTTCCCTGGTTACTCGCATTCACTAAAACCCTGCCCCTGTGACAATTTCTCTGAGCAGGATACCCTCCATTTAATGTTCTTCTGCGCCTATTACGATCCCCTGTGCAGGAAACACATTCTTCCCCTGCTCAGAGATTGTCAGTTTGTCCAAGGCAGGCCGGCCTTGCTTTATCTTCAAATGCTAGCCTCACCCACGGTCTGTTTTGGGGTGGCAAGTTTTTTAATTGGGGCCATTAGATACAGGGCTAAGCTGCCGTTGCAGTAGTTATCCTGTGTTATCAGTCAGTGTAAATATGTTCTCCCAAACCATGTAATGTACTTTTAATGAGATAATATTTATGGCCTTGGATCACTGTTTATTACTGCTGCACTTTATATGATATACCCTTTGTAGGTCTCTTATGTGACCATTGAAACTGTAATCTTGGACTCCTTTTATCACCTAGTATAGATATTTTTAAATTTTCCCCCTTTGTTAATGTGATTCAAGTGTTATGCATAAAATGTATTCAGATTAAATGTTCCTTTTTTTAAAACTGTTTGCTTTTATGGCTCTTGGCTGCCGAATAAAGTACTTTTGACTTGACTTGTATCTGTATGTTCCTGTGTCCATTGTTTTACTGAAAAATCAGGTTTTATTAAATCGTAGAAAATTTTCAATCTTTCTATGTGTTCTAAAATGTATGTCCTACCAAAATTTAGGAATCCCAGGATTGATTGTAAATTTTTCAATGATTTTGGAGGTTGGAGCAGCGCGCATTTTTCGAAAAAATTGGCTGCCAGGCTTTTTCCTTCGCTTGAAAGCTCATATCCTAAACACAGGACACTGAGATGGGCAATTTTTGATTTTTTAAAGTTAAATTTGTAGCCCTCAGATGCAAATCCCAAAATTATGGTATTCACTCTGTTCAAGTGCTCCTCTAGGTCATCGACCGTCAGATAAATATCATCCACATAGGACAATGCCTCTTCGTCCAAATTTTGAAGCAACTCAGTTACTCTAGCCGAACACAACCCCGGGCTGTTCTTATACCCCTGGGGGAGTCGATAAAATTGACGCTGTGTCCCTAGCGCTGAGAAGGCTGTTAGATACCTGCTTTCAAGTGCTATATTTTGGCAGAAAAATCCATTTGAGATATCAAGTGTCGTTTTATATTTTTTCCGCACAATGTTATTCATTAATGCGGCACTGTGTGCATTTTGGACTGCGAATGTCTTAGTGCAAGTGTTTAAATGTCTATAATCTAAAACTAGACGATATGTGTTGTCAGGTTTCATGACAGGAAACCAAGGATTGTTCATTTGTGAGGTGCAAGTTTCAATCACCCCTTGGTATTCAAGTTGATCTAAGATCTCACTGACCTGTTTTTTAGCTTCTTGCTTTGTTGGATACTGCCTCTGTGCAGTCGGAGTATTTTTTAAAGGAATAATGTGGTGGGTTGAATCCTCATCCCATCCAACATGGTTTTTGTATAATGCCGGAGCCTGGGCTACCGCCCACTCCAGCGCATATGTGTGTTGTAGATGCCTGGCAATAAGTTTAGGGCAGGTTCTGCTCCGTACTCGTTTTGTATTTGTCTCAATACATCAGGTACTACTGCTAATGACGGGATACCATGAGTTCTGGTATAAATGGCAGCAAAGACTGTACCCCAAGTGGTACAATCCTCTAATTGTGGTGTTATCCCCATGGGCAAGCAGATTGTTAGCATTCTGTGTTTTTCATACGGGGTAGTATTCAGGAATACTGCCTCTAGCTGCGCTATTTTCTGAGCTACCCAGAATGGTACTTGTTCACGTTTTGTGGGCATTTTATCCATTACCGCGTGTACTGTTTGTGGTGTGATTTTTGTTGCTGTACCCTGAATTTGAGTTCCATTTGTTGCAACTATTGCTGGTTGGACTGTAAGTGTCCTCATGATGAATTGCGTCAAGTTCCTATAGATTTTAATTAAATCTTTATGCTGTATGAGTAAGTCTCCTGATGGCATTGTGTCAATGTCAGGATGTGGTGTGTAGGCTGCTAATATCGGCCATGTTGCCCCTTCTCTTCCGAGCGGGCCAAGTCTTACTCTTCTTCTTATGTGGGGTAGGGCGCCTTTAAACCAGTATAAGTGTTCCTGGTATGTGAGCGGAACCTCTATATCCTCGAACGAATAATTTTCCGCTGGTGCATCTCCTTCTGTGTAAGAGTGAAATGTTTTTGTTCTTGCATTTGCTGCTGGGAATGTAACCCACAAATAAAATACCTCTGTTTTGTTTGATTCGTGTGCCTCAATCACGAAAACTACTATGCCACCCCTAGCGGATAAACCATGCGCAAGCAGTTTCAGGGTGACTGTATTTCTAAAGTTTGGTGCAATTTGTGTTGCATCTGCTTCGTCCTCGTCTGTGAGGGGCAGATTTTGTTGCATTGGGTCTAATTCTCCGTTATTTCTGTCTTCAGTCATTTTGTAAAGAAGAAGTTTTTCAAGGGAACTAAGATAAGTTGTTTTTGCACAATTTAGGAACAATGTGTCCTTCAAGTTTGATTAACCAACAGCCAATAAATAGGATTTTTTAGCCTACTCAGCTGTGGCGGAGTTTGTACCCACCCACTCCAGACGTCTCTGGTGTTTTGTGAGTAGGGGTCTCTGAGAATAGCATGACTGAACTACTCAGATTCTACTGTTAAATAAGTACCCAACCAACGTTGGTGGCGCCACGTTGGGTGCCATGTCGTGTAGTTCCTATATTACCTATACAGGATCTGCACGTTTGGATAACATAAACTGTGGGATTGGTGGCGGACGGATTCCGCGCACCCCCACCGGATACGTTAGCCTATTTGTATTAGCTAGCTCACAGTGCCACTATAATCTCCTCTTATTGGGGAGAGAATAGTTCTTGGCAACCTCAGAACATCACAACCCTGATCCCCCAGGATCGTGGAAACAATATACTACCTTTCGCTCAGTCATTCGTTCTCACTTAGTTTGCCTCAGAGAGATACACGGAATAAACAGGCTTGGCGTTTCAATAAGTATTTATTGAACAGTTGTTATTCTAGTGTAGCATAGATGAGCTGCAACAACCATTAGACAGTAGCAGAGATATATGATTAGCAATACTACAAAAGTAAAGGGATGGTATAGTTCTACCATCTTGCAGAAATCATGAATATATACAAGTACATAAAACACATGATAAAAGTGCGTACTCCTACGATGTCTCCCTAACTAGATGTACCTAAATGTACCTAGCATCTATGTAGGTGTTATGCCAAGAATCCCTCCAGGATCTAGTCCTCCCCATTACCTGAGAGTTTAGAGAATGTGGGACCCCGTCCTGGTCTCGAGTTGGACACCCCGTGAGGGATGTTAGACCACTGCTAGCTGGAGCGTATGAATGCAGGAACCTCAGCGTCTCTGGTCAGTGTGTCAGCCGGGAAGTCACGGTCTCCTCTGTCTTTCTAAGCAAGACATGATGTATATATACCCATAGGTCTCCCCAGGGGTCCTACCTTGCTGTGTAACTGTGTCGGCCTAAAGGATTACGTCGGGCCTGAACTTTATACAGAGATATTATACAGGAGATGGTAATCCTACTGTTAGTCCTGCTGTGCTTCCAAGAAGCCTCATGCATAATGTATGGGAATCGAACCAGGGATAAACCAGCGTTCTGAATGCAGTGTCATATCTAGGTAAAAAGTCAGTGCCTAACAACCGTTATGTATGTAATGTAGGGAAGTATATAGGTGAAAGGTTGCGATGTTACCTGCGCCTATATAGGGTACCTATATGGAATATAACAGAAGGGTCCAGCGCTTGCAAGCAATGAGAGGTTAGCGGTATGCCAGTTTGCTCCATGAAGGGACCAGCGCATCAAAGCACTGAGAGGTTAGTGGTATGCATTTTTGCCCCATGACGTGACCAGCACATTAATGCACTGAGATGTCTGTTGCAGAGTTCAGCAGTATGCAAGATCGTCCCATCAAGGGACCAGTGTATCAAAGCACTAAGACGACAGTTGGGCAGGGCAGGTCAGCAGTATGGAAGCTTGCCCTATGAAGGAACCAGCGCATCAAAGAAATGAGAGGTCTGTTCCACAGGTCAGCAGTATTCAAGATCGTCCCATGAAGGGACAAGTGCATCAAAACACTGGGAGGTCAATTATGCAGATTAGCAGTATGCAAAATCATCCCATGAAGGGACCAGTGCATCAAAGCACTGAGAGGTCTGTTGCACAAGTCAGAGGTATGCAAGATTGTCCCATGAAGGAACCAGCACATCAAAGCACTGAGGAGTCAACTATACAGGTCAGCGGTATGCAAAATCGCCCCATGAAGTGACTAGCACATCAAAGCATTGAGACATCAGTTGGGCAGGGAAGGTCAGCGGCATGGAAGTTTGCCCCATGAAGGAACCAGCGCATCAATGAACTCAGAGGTCTGTTGCACAGGTCAGCAGTATGCCAGATCGTCCCATGAAGGAACCAGCACATCAAAGCACTGAGGAGTCAACTATACAGGTCAGCGGTATGCAAAATCATCCCATGAAGGGACCAGCACATCAAAGTACTGAGAGGTCAGTTGCATAGGTCAGCAGTATGCAAGATCGCCCCATGAAGGGACCAGCGCACCAAAGCATTGAGAGGTCAGCTGTGCAGGGCAGCCCAAAATTATGAAAATTTGCCCCATGAAGAGACCAGCGCATCAAAGCACTGAGAGCTTAGTGGTATGCAAGTTTGCCCCATGAAGGGGCCAGTGCATCAAAGCACTGTGTGGTCAATTGGCAGGTCAGCAGTATAAAAGATCGTCCAATGAAGGGACCAGCGCTTCAAAGCACTGAGTTGTCAATTGGCAGGTCAGCAGTATACAAGATTGTCCCATGAAGGGACCAGTGCTTCAAAGCACTGAGTGGCCAATTGTACAGGTCAGCAGTATGCAAGATCGTCCCATGAAGGGACCAGTGTATCAAAGCACTGAGAGGTCAATTCTGCAGTTTCAGCAGTATGCAAAATAGTCCCATGAAGGGGCCAGCACATCAAAGCACTGAGAGGTCAGTTGCGCAGGGCACTTCAGAAGTACTGAAATTCGCCCCATGAAGGCACAAAGGGAATTAAAGAACTCAGAGGTTAGTGGTATGCATGTTTGCCCCATGAAGGGACCAAATGCATCAAAGTACTGAGAGGTCTGTTCCAGAGGTCAGCAGTATGCAAGATCGTCCCATGAAGGGACCAGAGCATCAAAGCACTGAGAGGTCAGTTGTGCAGTTCATGAGTAGGCAAAATTGTCCCATGAAGGGACCTGCGCATCAAAGCACTGAGAGGTCTGTGGCACAAGTCAGTGGTATGCAAGATTGTCCCATGAAGGGACTAGTGCATCAAAGCACTTAAAGGTCAACTATGCAGGTCAGCGGTATGCAAAATCACCCATGAAGGGACCAGCACATGAAAGTACTGAGAGGTCAGTTGCATAGGTCAGCGGTGTGCAGGTTTGCCCCATGATGGGACAAGCGCATCGAAGCACTGAGAGGTCAGCTGTGCAGGGTAGCTCAACATTTTGAAAATTTGCCTCATGAAGGTACCAGCACATCAAAGCAGTGAAAGGTTAGTGATATGCAAGTTTGCCCTATGAAGGTACCAGCGCTTCAAAGCACCGAGACGTCAGTTGGGCAGCACAGGTCAGTGGTATACAAGTTTGCCACATGAAGGGACCAGCACATGAAAGCACTGAGAGGTCAATTATGCAGGTCAGCGGTATGCAAAATCATCCCATGAAGGTACCAGTGCATCAAAGCACTGAGGGGTCAATTGCGTAATTCAATAGTATGCAAGATCATCCCTTGAAGGGACCAGCACATCAAAGCACTGAGAGGTCAACTATGCATGTCGGCGGTATACAACTCACCGCATGAAATGACCAGCATATCAAAGTACTGAGAGGTCAGTTGGATAGGTCAGCAGTATGCAAGATCGCCCCATGAAGGGTCAAGTGCACCAAAGCACTGAGAGGTCAGCTGTGCAGGGCAGTGCAAAATTTGTAACATTTGTCCCATGCAGGGACCAGCACATCAAAGCACTGAGAGGTTAGTGGTATGCAAGTTTGCCTCATGAAGGGACCAGTGAATCAAAGCACTGAGTGGTCAATTGGCAGGTCAGCAATATACAAGATCATCCCATGAAGGGACCAGCACATCAAATCACTGAGTGGTCAATTGTGCAGGTCAGCAGTATGCAAGATCATCCCATGAAGGGACCAGCACATCAAAGCACTGAGAGGTCAACCTTACAGTTCAGCAGTATGCAAGATCATCCTGTGAAGGGACCATTGCATCAAAGCACTGAGAGGTCAACTATGCAGGTCAGCAGTATGCAAAATTGCCCCATGAAGGGGCCAGCACATCAAAGTACTGAGAGGTCAGTTGCATAGGTCAGCGGTATGCAAGATCGCCCCATGAAGGGACCAGCGCGCCAAAGCACTGAGAGGTCAGCTGTGCAGGGCAGCTCAAAATTATGAAAATTTGCCCCATGAAGGGACAAGTGCATTAAAGCACTGAGAGGTTAGTGGTATGCAAGTTTGCCCCATAATGGAATCAGCGCATCAAAGCACTGAGTGGTCAATTGGCAGGTCAGCAGTATAAAAGATCATCCCATGAAGGGAACAGGGCATCAAAACACTGAGACTGCAGTTGGGCAGGGCAGGTCAGCGGTATGGAATGTTGCCCTATGAATGGACCAGCACATCAATGCACTGAGAGGTCAACTATGCATGTCAGCCGTATGCAAATCCGCCCCATGAAAGGACAAGCACATCAAAGCACTGAGAGTTGAGCAGGGTAGGCCAGTGGTATGCAAGTTCGCCCCATGAAGGGACCAGCGCCTCAGAGCACTGAGAGGTCGATTCCGCAGGTCAGGGGTATGCAAAATAGTCCCATGAAGGGGCCTGTACATCAAAGTACTGAAAGGTCAGTTGCACAGGGCAGTTCATAAGTATTGAAATTCGCCCCATGAAGGGACCAGTGCATCAAAGCACTGAGATATTAGTGGTCAACACTTTCCCTACTGATGCTCACATTAGACTGAGAATAATAAATCTAACCCTTGCAAAGCCCCACTGTTTCCCTACTGTTGCTTAGAATGGAGTGGAAAAAGTAAATTTTGTCCCCCAACATCCAACAATTTCCCCACTGTTGTTTATGCTGGAGTGAGAATAGTAAATCAGACCCCGCCAGAGTCCTACACTTTTCCTGCTTTTGCTACACTGCCTCCTTCAAAGTCTAACACTTTCCCTACTATTGTTTAATTAGTATTATTAATAATTATTTTATACTTTTAAATATTTTGAATTATTTACGGAGGTAAATCAGTTAGATTTGTTTATTTCAATGTTGTTTTTTAAACTATTTTCATTTATTTTTTAAATTTGTCATATCCTTTTGTTCTATGTTTCTTAATATGTGTATTTTATTTGTTTAATTTGTAATTTTTAAAAAATTATCTATATGTATTCCCAAAAAATTGTAATTATATTATTATTTAAACCTTTGATATTTAGAAAAAATAAGGCTATATATATATATGTGTGTTCAAAGGACGGACATATTGAGGGGCATGGTAGGGATACTCTGCCCCCCCCCCCTAGGCCTGGTGGGGTGGGTCCCAGAGGGACCCTCACTCCCTGGGGCCAAAAACAGATTTTGTTTGTTGGTGCAGCGGATCCACGGTGCCAATAGGAAAAAATGGCAGCCTCCCATTTTATAAAAAATAAATCCTCCCTGGGTGGGCCAGGGGGGACCTTCCCCAAGTGATTATCTGACCCCTAGGATCCCAAATCTGCACTTCAGTTTTACTTTTTGGGGGAGGGAGCCATGCGGCCCCCCTGCCCAAGCCATTATCGGGCCCCAGGGATCCTATCCCTGTGGCCGAATAATGTTTTGGGGGACATGATAGGCAGCCCCTCCCGAGTCTTTTTCAGGTTCAGCAACCTAGGGCCACTTTACTTTTGCTCATGCCCTAAAAAACTATAACTCGGCCTAATGCCCTAAAGTAATTGTAACTCACGCCCTCATCATGCACTGCTAATTATCTTATATATGGCATCGACATGATTTGTTTTATTAGATCATTGATAACATTAATAACATCACTGCAATATCTGAAATGGCAATACTGAGACAGTATGATGTTTTATCTGACATTTTCACCTAACCTTACTGTCCCTTTAACCTAATATATACATATGTATATGTATATTGACAAAAACAAACACAGGTTTCAGGGACATTATAGTTAAAAATTAGCATTTAAAAAACCTTAGAAATTCACTGAAAAAACCACAGGTTAAAGGAGGCGCGAGTTATAGTTAGCTCAGCTGACTAAAACGGCTGAATTTCTGTGGTTTTGTATGAGTGAAATGTCAGCCTAACTATAACGTCCCTGAAACCTGTGGTTTTTTTCAGTGAATTTCTAAGGTTTTTTAAATGCTAATTTCTAACTATTTTTTTTTTAGTTTAAAGTGAAAGTTTGTTAAAAGTAATTTGCAATGATAACATGAGTTGTGTTAGCCACCCTAGAGGACCTCCTTATTTTAGACCATATCATATCCCACAGGGAAGTAGGAAAGATAGATTGAAGATCAATTTCCCAGCAAATTTCAACATCGGTTTTGTCTCTATCTACTGGAACTGGCAGAGGCAAAGTGGTCTAATAAATTGGGAAGAGGAGAAGGAGAAAATGCAGAGATTTGTTCGAAAGAAAGGTTGTGATAAGACTTTTGTATCGCTAGAATGAGTAGGTTATAATTATTTTCATATGAGGCCGGAAAAGAAAAGATTGATTGAGCATCGGAAAAGGAGAGACTGGTGCCATCCTGGCATAATTGAGAAACGTGTTTTAAACCATTAGAATGCCAGTCTTTCCAAAAATGACTCTATTTTTTATTTTAATCAAAACATTATACCAAACAGAGGAGGCTAAAAATGTCTCTCTAGATGATTTGAATGACATAAAAACGAAAGAAAGAATCCTGCATGTGTTCTTGAAAATTGGAGGAGATAAGAAAAATAGTTAGAAGAAAAAGATAAACATTCTAGCAAAGAGAAGGGGCTGAAAAAAGATTTCTCCAGATCAGCCCATAGGGGAATAGGAGTATTTTCATTACAGAAGGCCTGATGGTATTTGATGACGTCCAGAAAATTAACACCACCCAGAGACTTTGATTTTTAAGTTTATATAAAGACATCCTAGATTTTTTCCCATTCCATAAAAATTTAGATAAAATTGAGTAAATGTTTTTAAAATAATATTTAGGGATATTGACAGGTATGTTAGAGATATAAAATAGTACAATAGGAACAAGCATCATCTTGATGGAGTCAAGACGACCCCACCAGGATAAGAACAGGGGATTCCATCGAGAAGCAAGGTCACGTAAGGTTGTAGATAGGAAGTTCAAATTCAGAATGTCGGAATTTTTAACAGAATCAGAAAACAATAAGCCAAGGTATTTAATGTGATTTGGATTCCAATGAAAGGAAGATGCCATGAAATCAGCGTGGAAACAAAACTTATTTAAAGGAAGTATTTCGCATTTATCTGTGTTCAACTTGTACCCTGAAACCTTTGCAAAACTATCTACCTCCGACAAAAAGCAGGTAAAGAAGATTGAGGATGTGACATAAAAAGCAAAATATCATCAGCATAAGCTGAGACTTTAAGTTGAGAATTTCCGTAAGAAAAACCAGTAATTTGGGGATTGGAACGTATTTTAATTAAGAAAGGTTCCAAGGCAAGAATAAATAATAAGGGGGACAAAGGGCATCCCTGACGTACACCCCTACATAAAGGAAAGAAGGGAGATATGAGACCATTAGCAAAAATAGAAGATTTGGGAGAGGAATAAAGTAAAGATACATATTGGATCAATTTGGGACCAAACCCAAACCAGGAAAGAGTAGCAAAAAGAAAGGACCAATTAACCCTATCGAACGCCTTTTCTGCATCCAAGGCAATCGCTGCAAGAGAAGATTTATAGGATTTGGACTTACTAATAACATTAAAAACAGACGAATATTGTCTGAAAGAAGTCTACCTTTAATGAACCCACATTGTTCTATGCCAATTAAATGTGGTAAAAAATTCTCCAAAGGTAGAGCTAAAATTTGAGCAAAAATTTTATAATCTAAATTAATCAGGGAGATAGGACGGTAGTTCTTGCATAATTTAAGATCTTTTCCCTCTTTAGGAAGGAGGCAAATTAGTGCCTCTTGAAAAGAACCGCAGGATGAGTTAGTCGAAATAAAGTAGAGAAAGAGTTGATGTAATTTAGGTACAAGGAAAGAAGAGAAGAATGAGTAAAATTCAATAGAGAAACCATCAGGACCAGGAGCTTTACCTTATTTAATAGAGCGGATGGCAGTAGAAATATCGTGGAGCCGAATATCTTGTTCTAATAAAGAAAAGTCTAAGTCAGAGTGAGAAGGCGGTGGAATGGAAGATAAATAAATAGAAGCATCATGTGCATCCGATTGGACTTCTGGTGAATAAAGAGTTTGGTAGAATTTAGTAAATTCTGAAAGAATATCTTCACTTTTATGAAAAGTTTGAATGGAAGGAGATAGAATGGAATCAATAACAGTACGTTCTTTTTTGATTTTAAGATAATTCGCAAGAAGTTTGCCTGATTTATTCTGACCACCGTAATATTTCGAGCTTGCTTTGAGAAGAAAAGAGTTAGCATTTTCAGTAGAAATCCGATTGAATTCAAACTTGGCTTTTAGCAAATCATTTAAAACGCTTGAAGACTAGGAATTATAATAGGAACATTCTAGTTTCTTAATCTGTGAAGTAAGGATTTGTAACTTATTAGCAGCAGATTTTCGTTTTTGAGAGACAAAATTAATAATAAAGTCCCTAGAGGCGGCTTTAAAAGAGTCCCAAACAATTTGAGGAGTAATCCCAGGGGTTTCATTTTCCTTGAAAAATGTTTGAGCAAACTGTTCAAATGAACGAGTAAAATGGGGATCTGAAAGAAGAGTGTTATTAAACCTCCATCGTCGAGGACCATGGAGAGGGGGAAGGAGTTCTAAATCTAAAGTTACTGGAGCATGGTCTGAAATCAATATAGAACCTATATCAGAATTAATGATTCTCTGGGCAAGATTATTGGAAATAAAAATATAATCCAACCTAGATTGTGAGAAATGGGGAGGGGAAAAGAAAGTATATTCTTGGAGAGTGGGATTACACAATCTCCATGCGTCAACAAGAGATCTTTGGGAAAAGGTTGATGTAAATTGAGAATGTATATGAAAGGGTATAAATGTAGTTTTAGATTTTCTATCTAGGATAGGGTCAAAAACCATATTGCAATCCCCACCCACAATTAAATAATCATCAGAGTAAGTCATCAACTTAGATAAAACTCCAGGCCAAAACAACTTATCAGGTGTGGTAGGGGCATACAAATTAACAATAGTTACAGGAATTTTTTCAATAGATAAAGGAACAGAAATCCATCTGCCATCACAGTCCACATCCTGGGTAAGCAATTGTACATTTAGACGTTTATGACATAAAATAGCCACCCCATTACGTTTTCCTGACCCTGGGAAAGCAAAGACCTGACCAACCCACTGACATTTTAATTTAGCAATTTCCTTATCAAGAATATGTATTTCTTGTAACAGAACAATATCCCCATTTAAAGAGGAGAGATGAGATAAAACCCTTTGACGTTTTATAGGAGAACCTAAACCTTTAACATTCCATGAAATGATTCTTAAAGTCATTTATCATATAACAGGAATATAATAACAGTACCATATACCAGAAAAGCAATAACTGGTGTAATATGAGAATAATAGAAGAAATAGAATAAGAGATAACGTTGAAGCAATGAAAGCAAGATGAGAAAATTTGCAAATAGGAAAAAAAGAAGAGATAAAGAGTAAGATAGAAAAAAGAGAAGAAAAAGGAGAGTATGAACAACTAGATTTAAAAGGCATCGAATTGAGAGCATGATATGAAGAATTGCAAAATAAAATGTGAGTCAAAAACAGAAGATAAGAGAAAGAAAAGAAATGAGAAATAAAGCAATATACAAAATTAGTGTTGAAAAGCAGTAAACAAGAGAAAAGAGAGAGGAAAGGTGAGTAAGTATCTGATGAAAAGCATTGTGAGAAATCAGAAAGAGATAGAAGGAGAGAAGGAAAAAGTACAAGAAATAGAATCATGTAAAAAGAAAAATACCAAAACCATGGATAAGATACAAAAAATGACATACCAAGAAAAAACAAACAAAGGGGATCGAGGGTGGTGGAGCCACAAAAGGAGATGGAACATCATCCGGAGCACTCGCGACGAACACGGGAGGGAGACAAAATATCATCAGACGAACGAGCAATCACATAAATGGGTATGAGAGGGATGAACCTAAAGAGATAAGAAAAAAGAACAAGTTATAAACACAATAACAAGAACACTATACCAACAAATAATTGGAGCATTCCAATAGAACATAGAGAATCAATAAAGTTCAAACACTGGATCGTGAAACATCCATGTCTTCCTGTCTGCAACTCTCCAGAAATTCTTGAAGTAGACGGGGGTCCTCATAGGCTGTAGTTTTATTTTTATAGGTGACCTTAAGAAGGCATGGGTGGATAAGTCCAAATCTGGCATTAATATTACGTAGAGCCGGCCTCATGTCCAAAAATTGTTTTCTTCTATCCGCCGTTGCTTTGGCATAATCCTGTAAAAAGAAAAGAGTGGAGCCCTGCCAAGAGATTTTGCCTTTGACTTTAGCAGCCTGTAAAACTTTCAACAAATCTGTGTACTCTAAATAATACAATATCACTCCTCTTGGTTTAGTTGATGAAGTCGTCGAATTCGAGACATGGCCCAGGCGATGAGCTCGCTGAATGTTCAAAGGTGGAGAGATCGGGATGTCCAAAAGTTTCGGAAGAAAAGATTGAAAGAAGGCGGGAGGATTGGATCCCTCAAGTCCCTCTATCAAACCATAAATACGTAGGTTATTGCGCTTGTTGCGATTTTCAAGGTTCTCAACTTGTTTTTGAAGACTTGAAATCTGAGACTGCAGAGAGGGAACTTGCGCCATAGTAGTATGAAAAGATTCCACTTTATTTTCCAACTGGACAACCCTACTCTCCGTATGTGACCATTTGTCGTCCAATTGTTGAAGACGGATATTAGTTTCCTCCATATAGGGTTTAAGAGCTCGAATTTCTTCCAGAATTAACTCCATTGAGGTTGGGGGAGGAGACGCTGTTGAAGAAGGAGGAACTTGTTTGACCCTCTTCACAGAAGGTTGTGCCGACGTACCAGGCAGCTTTTATAAAGGCTTAGAAGAAGGTAAAGAAACATTAGTCAAGGGAGCGCTTAATGAGACCTGTTCTGGATCAGTCATATTATCCTGAAGAACACTGAAAGGATTATAATCCACCACAGAAGTAGAAGACATTGCCTTAGAACGTTGAGCTGATTTTGTTCTCCCCATACATAAAAGTCACCGAATAGCAGGAGAAAAAATGTTGAGGGGAAGTACAGCCGGATAGCATATATTTCTATCAGAAAATGCCAAAGGTATCAGAAGATAAATGAGTACACCTCAAAAATCATTCAGGATATGTCAAATAGACTCTCCAAAAGAAACTAGCATTAAAAGATTGAAAGTTTATGCCCCATGTTGCTAAGAGCGTGTTGTTGCGTTTTATAATGAAACACAGAAGGTTGAGGAGAGGTACAGCAGGGCAATATAATCTCCTTGTCAGAAAAAGCCAAAAGGTGTTAGAGATTAAACGAGCCCACCTCAAAACTCATGTAAATGACGTTTAATAGGCATTTCAAAAGAAAGCAACATGAAAAACTTAAAATTGGAGTATCAAAAATTCATATCCCATGACTCTGAAAGAATGCTGCATCGCTCTGAGGTAAAAAACGGCATTCGCGGGAAAACAAAATGGCAGACGCGAGTCTCAATTCACTCGCGTCTGCACACAAAAGAGAAAAAACTCCGTCCGCTTACCGCTGGGACCTCCTGGAGCATGACAAGTTGATGACACCAAGTTCATATACGTTGCGGCTGCATTTCAAGCCGTTCGTCGCGGCTCCAAGTGCCGAAAAAATGGAAGAAACCTCCGGCGTTGTCACAGAGCTCACGGAAGAGCGTCCATTCCCGGCGGCGCCTAAGCCACGCCCCTGCTAATTTCTAACTATAACGTCCCTGAAACCTGTGTTTTTTTCAGTGAATTTCTAAGGTTTTTTAAATGCTAATTCCTAACTATAGCGTACCTGAACCCTGTGTTTTTTTAAAAAACAATTTGTGAACATACATATACATATGTATATATTAGGTTAAAGGGACATTAAGGTTAGGTGAAAATGTCAGATAAAACATCATACTGTTTCAGTGAATTTCTAAGGTTTGTTAAATCATTTTATTTATGAAAAGATGTTTGTAACTATTTTTTCTTTTTTTCTATAATTTTTAGGTATTTTTATAAACTTTTAAAATAATTATATTCATTTTTTAAAATATATATAACATAGCTGATCAAAGATTATAGTGTTATTTATTTGAATTAATAGTGTTTTCTTGTTTGTAATTTTGTACAGTGTGATATTATATAACAGAATTTTGATTTCAAAAAGAAAATTTATATATAATTTTTTAGCATATTTTATTTACTATTTTTTGCTAAATTAAATTTTGTATGATTGCTTTTAATAGTATAAAAGATGTTTTGTTCTTTTCTTATGATAACTATCATAGATATATATATATATATATATTTTTTGATTTACAAAAAAGGGTTGCGTACCGTACGCAAACCTACGCGGTGGGTGCGCGGATCCGTTATATGAATATCACTCTAAAATACATATTTAGAACAAATTAGTATTTTTTTTTTGACGCAGAGGTTTATTACTGAGTACATAAAAATAGTAATAACGAAGTTATACATTTGTTTTAAAATGTTTTTAACAGATTTTTGTGGACGCAATGGTATTGAGTACCTGCTATGGATCTACACATTGGGTGCGCGAATCAGTTACACGAATGTAACCCTAAAATACATACTAACACTGAAATAATTTATTTTTTAAACAAGGGGGTTTATTAATCAATCCCAAAAATTAGTATTAGTGTTCTTGTGCAATATTTTTAAGATGTTTAAAACACATTTTTATGTACGCTGCACCATCGCGCACCGGACGTTTAGGGGTCGCGAATCCTGCTGCACGTATTTCCGGGATCGTATAGGGGTCGCGGCTCTGCCGTAATTTTAAAAAGTATGAAATATGAATGTTTCAAGTTTAAATATCTGTTCTGCATAAAGACTTTCCATAGAAATACTTTGAAATACAATATCCTAATAGTAATTTACAGTTTTATATTACATTTAGTACATTTTACAGGTGTGCAACGCATACGCGATGGATGCGCGACCCCTACGTGAATCCATGTGACATAGAAAGAAAGCTTGTCATTGGTTAAAGAGCTTTTCATTCTCTTGGTGGGTGGAACCAACACCTGTTCCAGTCCTTTCATTTTGTTAAGACTACCTTTTTTGTAGGCTCTCTAAATTCTTTATTTTTTTTGGGTGTTCTTCATTTTTCAAAATCTAAAATGGCATCAGCGTTTCCTGAAGAGCAGCAGGAGGAGATGGAAGAGGTGGAGGAGCCAGTAAAGAAGAGAAAATAAAGCTTCTTTTATTGTCCCCGAAGGCGAAAAGAAAGTGAACGCTCGGAAGGTGACCTGCACAATCTGCAAAAAAGTCCTCTCCAGAGGATCAGAGAAGAAGTACTCATGTAGTACTTCTTCAATGAGAAGTACCTGGAAACCATTCACCCTGTTCGTCTCTCACAAGAGATGATGGAGCGCCAAAAAAGGGAACAAGCAGCCAGTGATGATGGAAGTCCACCATTTACTTCTGCAGGGGTTGTATTGACCTCTCCACAACCTCTGATTGTTCCAGAGTTGACGGATGCAGGCATCCACTGTCGAAAATGCATGACGACTCTTTGTGTTGGAGAGCTCTCCATTGATGCCATCAAGACTCTCCTGAAAGCACATAAGTTTTTTTTTTACTTTTCTTGCTTGTGTTTCTTCATTTAAAAGAAACACCACAGTTTGACTCTTTTGCTTTTATTTTATCTTTTAAAAAATTTAAAAACACCCAAAAAAATTAAAACAATTCATAGAATAAAAAAAAAATACAAAATTGTTCAGAAAAAAAACGGTTCTCATGGAACCACCTATACTGTTTAAAAATAGAAAAATTGTATGTAGTGAAAGTGATTGCTTGTATAAATGTGTGTGTGATGAATGTTAGAGTTGTTCATAAGTAGTGTCTCAGTGAATGGCTGAGTGCATGCATAATACGTAAGTGAATGAATGAGTGAAAGAATAGTGCGTGGGTGATTTGATATGTGCATAATTAGTGGCAGAGTGAATGGATGACTGTATGCATAATACCTGAGTGAATGGTTGAGTGTAGGAGTAGTGTTTGAATGATTGCATGAGTGCATTTATAGTGCCTGGGTCATTGTATGAGTGTATATGTAGTGTCTGGGTGATTGCATGAATACATTGGTGCTGCCTGAGTGAAAGGATGAGTGCAAAAGTACTGCCTGAGTGTTTCTATGAGTGCAGGTGTATTGCCTGGATGATTGGATGAGTGCTTGGGTAGTGCCTTAGTGAATGGATGAGTGCATGGGTAGTGTCCCAGTGAATGGATGAGTGCATGGGTAATGCCTGAGTGAATGGGTGAGTGCAAGAGTAGTGCCTGGGTTATTGCATGACTGCATAGGTAATGCCTGATTGATTGGATGTGTGTATAGGTAGTGCCTCCTTGATTGCATGAGTGCATGGGTAGTGCCTGAGTGAATGGATGAGTGTAGGATACTGCCTGAGTGAATGATTGAGTGCAAGAGTAGTGCCTGAGTGATTGCATGAGTGCATGGGTAGTGTCTGTGTGATTGCAGGAGTGCAGAGTTAGTGCCTGGCTGATTGCATGAGTGCATAGGTAGTGCCTGAGTGGAAGGATGGACGCAAGGGTAATGCCTGGGTCATTTGACTAGTGCATGGGTAGTGCCTGAGAGAATGGTTGAGTGCAAGAGTAGTGCCTGACTGATTGCACAAGTGCATGGGTAGTGCCTGGGTGATTGCATAAGTGCAGAGGTATTGTCTGGGTGATTGGATGAGTGCATGAGTAGTACCTGAGTGACTTCATGAGTGCAAGGGTAATGTCTGGGTGCTTAGATCAGTGCATGGGTAGTGTCTAAGCAAAAGGATGACTGCAAGAGTAATGCCTGGGTCATTGGATGAGTGCATGGGTAGTGCCTGAGAGAATAGATGAGTGCATGGGTAGTGCCTGAGTGAATGGTTGAGTGAAAGAGTAGTGCCTGAGTGATTGCATAAGTACATGGGTAGAGCCTGTGTGATTGCATGAGTGCAGGGGTAGTGCCTGGGTGATTGTATGAGTGCATGGAAAGTACCTGAGTGAAAGTATGAGTGCAAGGCTAATGCCTGGGTCATTGGATGAGTGCATGGGTAGTGCTTGAGGGAATGGATGAGTGCATGGGGAGTGCCTGAGTGAATGAATTAGTGCAACTGTAGTGCCTGGGTCATTGGATGAGTAGATGGGTAGAGCCTGAATGAATGGATGAGTCCATAAATACTGCCTGAGTGAATGGATGAGTGCAAATGCATTGAATAGATGACTGGATGAGTGCATGGGTAGTGCCTGAGTAAAGGAATTACTGCAAGAGTAATCCCTGGGTCATTGGATGAGTGCATGGGTAGTGCCTGGGTGTGTGCATGAGTGCATAGGTAGTGCCTGAGTGGAAGGATGGGTGCAGGGGTAATACCTGGGTCATTTGACGAGTGCATGGGTAGTGCCTGAGAGAATGGTTGAGTGCAAGAGTAGTGCCTGACTGATTGCACGAGTGCATGGGTAGTGCCGGGTGATTGCATAAGTGCAGAGGTACTGTATGGGTGATTGGATGAGTGCCTGAGTAGTGCCTGAGTGACTTTATGAGTGCAAGAATAAAGTCTGGGTGCTTAGATCAGTGCATGGGTAGTGTCTAAGTAAAAGGATGACTGCGAGAGTAATGCCTGGGTCATTGGATGAGTGCATGGGTAGTGCCTGAGAGAATGGATGAGTGCATGGGTAGTGCTTGAGTGAATGGTTGAGTGCAAGAGTAGTGCCTGAGTGATTGCATAAGTACATGGGTAGTGCCTGTGTGATTGCATGAGTGCAGGGGTAGTGCCTGGGTGATGTATGAGTGCATGGGAAGTACCTGAGTGAAAGTATAAGTGCAAGGCTAATGCCTGGGCCATTGGATGAGTGCATGTGTAGTACTTGAGGGAATGGATGAGTACATGGGTAGTGCCTGAGTGAATGGATTAGTGCAACTGTAGTGCCTGGGTCATTGGATGAGTGCATGGGTAGTGCCTGAATGAATGGATGAGTCCATGGATACTGCCTGAGTGAATGGATGAGTGAAAATGTATTGAATGGGTGACTGGATGAGTGCATGGGTAGTGCCTGAGTATAAGAATTACTGCAAGAGTAATCCCTGGGTCATTTGATGAGTGCATGGGTAGTGCCTGAGAGAATGGGTGAGTGCATGGGTAGTGCCTTAGTGAATGGTTGAGTGCAAGAGTAGTGCCTGAGTAATTGCATGAGTGCATGGGTAGTGCCTGGGTGATTGCATGAGTGCAGGGGTAGTGCCTCGGTGATTGGATGAGTGTATGAGTAGTGCCTGAGTGGAAGGATGGGTCCAAGGGTAATGCCTGGGTCATTGGATGAGTGCATGGGTAGTGCCTGAGTGAATGGTTGAGTGCAAGAGTAGTGCCTGAGTAATTGCATGAGTGCATGGGTAGTGCCTGGGTGATTGCATGAGTGCAGGGGTAGGGCCTCGGTGATTGGATGAGTGTATGGGTAGTGCCTCTGTGGAAGGATGGGTACAAGGGTAATGCCTGCGTGATTGCATGAGTGCATGGGTAGTGCCTGGGTGATTGCATAAGTGCGGGTGTACTGCCTGGGTGACTGGATGAGTGGATGGGTAGTGCCTGAGTGACTTCATGAGTGCAAGGGTAATATATGGGTGCTTAGATCAGTGCATGGGTAGTGCTTGAGTAAAAGAATTACTGCGAGAGTAATCCCCGGGTCATTGGATGACTGCATGGGTAGTGCCTGAGTGAATGGTTGAGTGCAAGAGTAGTACCTGAGTGATTGCATGAGTATATGGGTAGTGCCTGGGTGATTGCATGAGTGCAGGGGTAGTGCCTGGGTGATTGGATGAGTGTATGAGAAATACCTGAGTGAAAGTATGAGTGCATGGGTAGTGCCTGAGTGAATGGATGAGTGCATGGGTAGTGCCTGAGTGAATGGATGAGTGCATGGGTAGTGCCTGTGTGAATGGTTGAGTGGAATAGTAGTGCCTGGGTGATTGCATGAGTGGATGGGTAATGCCTGAGTGATCAGATGTATGTATAAATAGTGCCTCCTTGATTGCATGAGTGCATGGGTAGTACCTGAGTGAATGGTTTAGTGCAAGAATAGTTCCTGAGTGATTGCAATAGTACATGGGCAGTGCCTGGGTGATTGCATGAGTGCAGGGGTAGTGCCTGGGTGATTGGATGAGTGTATGAGAAATACCTGAGTGAAAGTATGAGTGCATGGGTAGTGCCTGAGTGAATGGATGAGTGCATAGGTAGTGCCTGAGTGAATGGATGAGTGCATGGGTAGTGCCTGTGTGAATGGTTGAGTGGAAGAGTAGTGCCTGGGTGATTGCATGAGTGGATGGGTAATGCCTGAGTGATCAGATGTATGTATAAGTAGTGCCTCCTTGATTGCATGAGTGCATGGGTAGTACCTGAGTGAATGGTTTAGTGCAAGAATAGTTCCTGAGTGATTGCATGAGTACATGGGCAGTGCCTGGGTGATTGCATAAGTGCAGGGGTACTGCCTGGGTGATTGGATATATGCATGGGTAGTGCCTGAGTGACTTCATGAGTGCAAGAGTAATATCTGGGTGCATGGGTAGTGCCTGAGTAAAAGGATGACTGCAAGAGTAATCCCTGGGTCATTGGATGAGTGCATGGGTAGTACCTGAGAGAATGGATGAGTGCATGGGTAGTGCGTGGGTGATTGCATGAGTGCAGGGGTAGTGCCTGGGTCATTGGATGAGTGCATGGGTAGTGCCTGTATGAAATGAGGAATGCAAGGGTAATGCCTGGGTTATACTATTAGTGCAAGAGTTGTGCTAGAGAGAATGAATGAGAGCATGGGTAGTGTCTACGTGAAAGGATGACTGCCTGGCTGATTACATGAGACACATGATGATAGTTTTCAAATAGTGTAAAGGATCAACAATATTTATATTAGAAACAAATAACATATAAATAAACTTTAAACATTTTGTCACGTTATCATGCATATTATGTTATGTATTCTTACCGAGTAGTATTGTCCTAAACAGCACTAAAAGTATTTTCAAACTTCAACAGTAGCTACTGTAAAGAAGAAGAAAAACTGTTATTTAATAATAATATGTTACAGAAATTATATTATATTTTTAAGAACACAACATAAATTTACAATTACATAACATTTTCAGTTTCCCTTTTTTGCTGTTCTCAGATTCCACTTAACTTCACCATACACAGTGATTTCAATGTAGTATCATCATTGAACAGCGGGGAAAATAACAATCAAATTGATTGTAGAAAAAAAAAATCAGGGTAGAGCACCATTTTCAATATGTGTAGCTATGTGTTTTTCTATCTACACTTTGTTAATTACTTCCTTCATCTATATTAACTCTATTATTTATCTCAAATACATTTGCCAAAATGTAGACTCTCACTTACATCTGGTACAATATAGACAACAAATATATGTTATGTTATGTTATGTTAGTGTGATTTTTAAAGCGCACGAATACCCGAAGGTGTCTTGGCGCTGGACCTTAATATAGCCTTGACAGAAAGAGAAGTAAAGAATTAGAAGATGAAATTAGTTAAACAACCAGGTTTTCAGATTTTTTCTGAAGGAGATGAGGGAATTGGCCGCTCTTGTACTTGCTGGGAGAGTATTCCAGAGTTTGGCTGTACAGTAGCTTATACTTCGACCTCCCCAGTTCGCAGTTCGAATTCTTGGTACCAGAATCAACCTGGCGTTAGTAGACCTTAGACATCTGCCTGGGTGGTACCAGGAAAAAAGACGTTTTAGTGATGCTGGTCCAGTATTGTCCAGTATATAATCTATTTGCTTTTAAACACAATTTTCCAAATGCAATATCAATTAGCGCAAATAATATTCCAAACACTAATTATAAATACTAATAGTTTGGACTCCTGTCTACTTTCTGTTCACATCTTCCCAATAGGCCGAATGATGTACTCAAAACTTTGGCTTCAAAAATAACAAATATGAATTTGGTAATTCGTATGGCAATCTAGGTTTGAATTCCAAGTGTGCATCATTGCAATGTGTCCATCCTTTATTACACTTTAAATACACAGTATAGTGTCCAGATGTTGTAGTAGGTCCATCATCCATCATGGAAAATAATAGCCACTGCTATAAAAGTTCTTCCTGAAATAGATATTTTACTTACATTTTAATTTTGGTCTCCAATTTGCTTCCATTTGCTCTACAACTTTGTAGCATTAAAATCAGATATTTTCCAAATCTTTCTATATGTAATGTAGACTACATCTCTGATCTACAATATGAACATCTCATGTCCTGATTGGATGTTTTTTATCAATTTGTTAAAAGGTACTGATTTGCAGTCTGGTATCATCAAGTATAAGAATCGTTCTGTTTGTATTTCAGTGCTAGAAGTAAATAAACACTCTTCACATTCATGATCCAATCTGTAACTAAGTCCAAATAAGTTTTCAATCTGTATTCCTTCATGTTCTAATACTCCAAGCATAAGCATTAGAAATTACTGTGCATCTTGTTGTATATTGAGAGTAAATGTCAAAGAACCAGTACATATATCCAAAAGATGTCAAATGCCAGAAGCAGTATGCATTTTACTTCTGTCAGTTACCAACTGTTGAAATACATGATGTAGTAAAGAACAGAATCTTTTTTCATGATTTCCCATGATTTCATTATGAAGATCTTGTAGATAAAACACAACATTCAGAATCACATTAGTATAACAGTTGATACCTGAACTATTTTCCAAATTGTATCCTACAATCTCATCAACAGTTTCCATTTTTTTTCTCTGTACGCCTTCAAGTTTCTCTTCAATTGTTTTCTTTTTTGGAACCTCAATTGCTTCTTTGACATATTTCCATTTTGGACACACTATACGTTTCTCATATATGGGATATTCACCTAAATCAGGAGTATAAGGTTTTCTTAAACGATTGTACTCTCTTACACAATTTGCATCAGCACTGACCTTTTTCTCATCAAAATCTATCAAATACAAACCAGACAATGTTCTTACTCCAGACAATGCAACGTATGCCATTCCCTCTTTGAACACTGTACTTCCAATATTTACAAATGCAGGGTCTATACTTAAACCTTGAGATTTATGAATAGTTACTGCATATGCTAAAGACAGAGGAAACTGTTGTCTGCGAACATACAAATCTTTTACAAGCAAAAACGTACAACACAGCGCCCAATCTGTCTTACCTCTTTAATCTGATCAAATTTTATAATCAAAAATTTTATTCCATCTCTATTCTGAAAGTTTAAAAATCAACAACTTTTCCCATTGCTCCATTTTCTAAAACTTCTTCTACATTCAAATTGCACCATAACATTACTGGACAGTTTATACATACATGTAAAGGCTTTTCTAAGCCTGCATTTTTAGATGCAGACTTTTTCAAACAATGCAATTCAGCCTGTAGTTTCTCTGTAAGAAGAATAGTCACTCCCTGGTGTTAAATTTTATCAATAGCTTCAATTTCCACTATTTGTTGTTTTTCCAGTTTCAAAAGTTCTTGATTAAATGTAGAACACTCTTGCAGTGTAGGCATTAGGCAAACTATAGACTTCTTTTCTCCAAGCATATTGTACATTACTTCAGCTGCTGTGTTTCCAGTTTTAAAGAAGTTCCTTAGTAGCCGACTTTCTAAAGCTTGTTTACCATGTTTCATCAAGACACCAAGTCTAATGTCTTGAAGAATATTTCCATAATCTTCATCACTTGCTTGTCACATATTCTTAATACATTCTTCATATTCAAAATGTAGCCAAATGTTCACATTTCTAATACTTCCCAAAGATTTCCTAGTGTCTTCATGCAAGAGTGTTTTAAAACAGTTGTCCTTTTACAGGAGTAAGTTGTAGTAGATCTCCGAATACAATTAAATGTTTTCCTCCAAGCAGAACATCGTAATCTGTTTTTAAAATCTGTTGCATTCTCAACTGTACAAAGGCAAGCATTAAGTTTGAGACCATACTCAACTCATCAATGATTAGAAGTTTCATTTTCTTCAGTACTCTTGACACTTCATAACAAGCTTCTCCAGATAGCTTCTTATATTCCAATGTATTATCATGTTCAACTGGTAGCATAAGTAATCGATGTAAAGTAGTCCCTTTAATGTTGTGTGCTGCTAATCCAGTTGGAGCTGTTACAACACAAGATAAATGTGATTCTGTAGTTTTGTGTAGATAACTGGTCAAAATGTTATTAAGAAACTTTTTCTTGTTCCAGCTTGACCACTGATGTACATTAGAATAGGTTTAAATGGTGAACATTGGCATTCTTTTTTTTGTGTGCAGCAAACCATGTTGTATCTGTTGTTTGACTTGTAGATATATTTCTTTCTGTTCAATATTTAGTCGTTCTTCTAACTGAATGATATCCTGTTGTGCTTGTTGCATTGCAGTTTCTACCTCATTCATGGCTATTGCTGCTTCATTTTCGATAATTGGTTGACTCAGTGGATCTTGACTCAGTGGACTAGAACTTTGACTATCTTGAGAACTTTTTCTAGCTATTTCAGCTGCAATAGTACTTTCTTGTTCAATCTCATCATTTAACATTTGTAGATATGTAGGAAAAATTGTGCACTGAATGCTATCTTTACTTGCATTAAAAGAATCTTCACAGCAGTTGAAATCTCCAAGTAATTCCGTTACACTACGCCAAGGCTTGGACATTTGCATAAGTGGTAAATAGAAAAATTCCCTCTTATCCGGACTTTCGCAACTGAGTTTTCTGTGGTTAATAAGATTTCCTTTGGCATGTTTTACTAATTATCCGTCACATCCAATTACTGCATATTTTTCTTCTTTTATATTTTCTGTAACTTTTCTTTTAAAGCTTTAATGTTGAAGTATTTCATACAGACATAGGTTTTCAACATGTGGACTTCTTTTCAGATAGTATGTATCCAACATATTAGTTTTAACAATATCTGTACTTTCTGGTTAATTCTTTGCTAAGTATTCGATTTCTTGTAACAATTTCAATACTCTATTTCGTGTGGAGGCAAGACCTAAACTTACCCAAATGATTCCTCTTGACTTTGAATATAAACTTGCAGAGCTCAAGCGATCTGGACATTCATAGGATCCAATCTCTCAACAGGAAAGCATTTTCAAGCTAAAGCTGTACAATTTCTTGCTAAGAATCTTCTCTTGTGAAATTTCTTCCCACATTTCTTTCATCTCTGTCTTCTCAGATTGGGTTATATATGATGTAACATAGCGAGCAACAGCAATTGAATTATCTGCAACATATTGAATATCCATGTTTGCATTCTACATTTTCAAAATAACTGGATTGTAGTCATCAATGTACTTTGATTCTTCGGTTCTTTTTAAGTTGTATGTATTCTTAGGAGATTTCCGATTTATTGTATGCCTTACTGCTGACCAAAAACGATTTACTCTTCCTTTAGAAATTATTGGACTTGGAAATCTAAAACGACATTTTGTATAAAATTTCCCTTTACACTTGCATTTTCGTCGACAGTATTTTCCACATCGATGACTTTGAAATCGTAAAACTTGTTGTCTCAAGCTCTTTTCTCCTCCTTCTGTTGGAATGGCACATGTAACATACTGTTTGATGAAAGACAAAACAGTTTCATCAGTATCAGTTCCAAATTTTGGAGCATTATTTATCCATAATAGCCTATGTATATGAGGAGCACCTCTGGCTTGGTACTCCTTTCTTCAAAAGAAATCTGTTACCTCTCCAAGAGGTGGAATATTTTTATTGCAAATAAATGACATCATAGCTTGAAACCTATGGTTAAAATACCTGCAGACATTTACAGGAACAAAGGAACAGAGTTCTTCAGGTGTCTTCAATTCAATATTTTTAACATTTGAATTTGCTTCTTGTAGAAATTCAAGTAAATCGTCCCACGCATATTCAGCACAGCTAAGTGTTACAAACCATGTAGGGGTACCTACGTTTCTTAACATGCGTTTAAGTTCACCGTGACAACAAAACCAATATTCATAGGTACCACGTTGACATGCCGTCAAATTAATTAACTGAGATTCTAAATTTTCATCTCTTTGTTGAACTTTGTCCATGATTTCTTTTGCAGAAACATGTAGAAGATGAACTCCTGTTTTTAATATGTGGTTCACTGCATATGAAAGTGCAGACAAATCACTTTCAAACAGAAGATGAAATATATATGGAATGCACTGTCGAAACCTTGGATCTTCAGAGTATAACCTTGTTGAGCGGTATACTGAAGCTGGAATCTGTACAGCTCGCTCATCAAATCATCCACCTTCTCCAGTGGGGAATAGCTGTGGAAAACAACGAGATTCTAAACTTTTTTCCCATACACTCATGGGAGTTCCCTTTGCTTTCTTCATTTGAAATAATTCAATACTGTTTCCAATCCTTTCCTTCGAATGTAGAGGATGTATAGTATAATGTTAATAAATCTCTTCAATCTTGGACTTGTCCACTTTTTCTATTTGGCCACTTGAAATTTCTGTTTCATCTTCTAAGCATATTACCTGTTCATCAACATTTGCATTCTTATAATAAATATTATTCTGTACCAGATATAATGTAGCCTTCTGAAGTTTATTAACATCAACAAACTCTTGCCAGATTTTTTGACTCTTTGTTGGTACACCATTTACTAGTATAATTACTGGCTCATTTTCCTACCTAAAGGTAAGTACACAACTCTTCCTTTCAGACCTCTTTTTAAATCTGTTGGTGGCAGCTTACCTGTTTTAGGCTCCATACGAACTATGGCCTGAAAGGGGTGTACAGATTGAATAGGACTGGACTCATATGCATTCAAATCTGACAGTTCCTGAGGAATAGGTACCAACTCTAAATTGTTATGTACTGTTCTAGCTGGCATTTTGTTCTCTTCAAATTTGTTTTAACAGTATTTACAAACAACTTGATCAGTAGCCAACTCAAACTGACCTTCTACAAACAAATAAGCACCAAATTGCTGCCACTTATCATTGTTTTCTTTTTCACTTTTTAAATATAAATCAACATTCCTAGTTTGACTACAACAAATACAAACATAGGGTCCGATTACGATGGCGTACGAACTCAGTGATGACCGGGACCGTCCCCAATACATGCAGCAGTTCCGCACCCCGAATTAGGATGCGACCACCACCATGGCGGTCGCACCTTGCACTCTTAACATTGCGGCGGGTGCTGCTGACAGCAGCACCCGCCGCTATGTCAAAAATGCATTTCGTGCATTTCACCGCACTACGTGGCAGGCACCACACGGTGCCTGCCACTTGGTGCAGTGAAATGTCGGGGGTACCATGGGTACCCCCCAGTGCACAAACACATCCCCCCAACACATTGGGGGCCCGCAACGGGCTCCCGAAACCAGTCTCCACCAGCCTTTCAATGGCGGTTTACCCGCCGCGGGAAGGCTGGCGGAAGACTGCATCGTAATTTGGAGGACGGTGCCTGCTAGGCACCGCCACCATTTTACGGATGCAGACCGCTCCGCCAGGCAATCGGAACGATTGCCTGTGGCGGTTCCGTGGCGGACGGTCTTTGCGTCCGCTGCCGTTGCGGTCTGGATCCCACCGCCATTGTATTCTGGCGGTGGGAAAATCACGGTCCGATGTGGGAAGGACCACCACCGCCGGGCTGGCGGTGACGGTCCTTCCGCCATCGTAATCGGCCCCATAGTTTGGTTTTTCAGATGAAACTGTGTTAAACTTTGTAATTTCTTCTTTAAACTCACCAATACTAATCTCTTTCCCGTGTTCTTCAACACCTACACTCTCACTTTCTCTACACTCCTCTTGCAAACAAAAAAAACGAAACTGTATATCATCACAAACTTTTTGTACATCTGATACTGAACCGTGTAAAAGAGCTGTGTTCATTTCACTTAAACATAATGCAGGACTTTTTACATAGTAGAGTCTCCTTACTAACTTCCGCATTTCTGAGCGGTGTACTGCTAACATTCTTAACTGACGAAAAGTACTTTGACACAGACAAGCCAGAGAGTAAGCCTGCAAGTTAGTATATTTTCTTATTTTACATGGATCTAGTCCTTGTAACATCTTAATCTTCAGTTTAATACTTTTTAGGCATATTCTTTTAAAAACAATCGTAATATGTCAATAGATTCTGTCGAATACTGCAAATACTGCTACAATTCCACTTATATACAGGAGCTTGTGTACGCTTTCCTTGAACTTCTACAGCTATTACTTCTTCCACACTCCTAACAACCATTTTTTCTTTTGGAATGGGACAAAGATCTTTCATCTCATAGCATTACCACTAGTATCAACTGCATGTACTAATGTGTTCTGTTGAAAATAGCATTCTTCATTAAAGAAAGGCTCAGTACTAGAAGTGTGTTTCCATTCACCAGTAAAAGTTTTACAAAAGTTACTTCTACTAACAACTCTTTTTCTTTTGCTTTTCTATTTCATAAGCAGCATTGTTTTATCCAATGTTTTAATTCTCTTCAATACTAACATGAATAATTTTCGTTTCAATTCAAAAGAAGTATCTACCACACTTTCAATGTGTTGCTTCTTCTGATACACTGCTGATCTTTTTTACACTTTTTACAATCTTTTAATAACTTTTGAATTACTCTACTAAACATTCGTACATGTATCTCTTTAAATAGTTTTTGTCTTTTTGTAGCATGTGTTGTTTTTCCACAAATGAATGTTTTTTTTCCATTACAATTCTTCTTTTCCTTGTGCTTTGTTGTAAAAAAATTCTTTTTCCTTTTATTATTATTGTCTTTCTTTAATATCTCTGCAACTGTTTTAAGAAATTGTTTAGTGCTCTTACCAGAACAGACTTTATCCTAAGTAACATTTTGGTCTTTTTCTAGTGCACTCTTTTTAGTTTTGTTTAAGTACTTCTGTTTTCTTTGCTGTCTTCTCTTTTCATGTTTTCTTCCCATCTTCAATTTGTAATCCAAACAAAATAACTTTCTAAAAAACAAAGAATAGTTTCAATAGTTTGTTACATCAATTAAAACTTTTTAATTAATTATGTCTCAATATTCATAATAACTAGTAAGCAATTCATTACAATTACATTCCTATTCTCTTTATAACAAATAAAAAAACAAAAGTGTAGAAACAAGCAAGACAACTGCAGAAAGAGGAAAAAAAGGTGCTGAAAGAGAAAGAAAGGGAAAGAAAGATTTAGAAACAGCAAAAAGAAATACACAAACAACAACACAGCTACTGAAAAATGTGAGAATTGAAGAAAGAGGAACAGAGGTGCAGAAAGAGACAATAGGGGTGGACAAAGAAACAAAAGAGGTGCAGAAAGAGGCAAGAGAAGTGCCAAAAAGTGAAGAGGGGTGCAAAAGAGGGAACAAGGAGACAGAAAGAGGCAAGAGAGGTGCAAATAGAAACAAGAGAAATGTGAAAGAAGCAACAGAGGTGCAGAAAGAGATAAGACGGGTGCAGAAACAGGCGAGATAAATGTAGAAAGAAGCAACAGAGGTGCAGAAAGAGTGAAGAGAAGTGCAGAAAGAAGCAAGAGAACTCCAGAAATGCAAAACAGCAATCTTTGCAACGTTGCTGTTCTAAGTCTCACCATGTTCCTGAAAACATGCATACATGCATCTCTACCTTTTGCTGGTGCCATCGCACATAATAGAAACATACAAATAGTTGTATACCTGTGTTACATACATGTACCATCTTCACATGCATAACACGTATGTGAATACATGTGCAAGTACAGACATACCTCAGTCACAAGACCATGCAGACCTTTAAACTTGACAGACTGCAGTTCCCATTCCAAGCGGACACCCAAATTTATACGGCGTACTTCAAGTGTACCTTTACACAGACTCATACAAAGTAGCCTAATCACTAATTCCTTTACCAACATGTCTTAAACCACACTTTTCTCTTACAACTTCACTATTCACCCACTGCTCAGAATGTTGGGCTAGCCAAATATAAAGCAGAAAGCCTACCCATACTACTGTTGTAACTCTCACCATGTTCCTGAAAGCATGCATGCATGTGTCGGTACCTTTGCTAGTGGCATCATACATAAAAGAAATATTCAAATAGATGTATACCTGTGTTTTACACGTCTAGCATCTTCAGATGCATAATACGTGGGAAAATAAATGCACAAATAGAGGCATACCTCAGTCACAAGATCATGCAGTCCTTTAAACTTGACAGACTGCTCTTCCCATTTCAAGCAGACACCTAGATTTATGCGGCGTCCTTCAAGTGTACCTTTCCACACACTCATACGAAGTAGCCAAATCACTAATCCCTCTGCCAACATGTCTAAAACCTCATTTTTGTACTGCAGCTTCACTATTCAACGACTACTCAAAGTGTTCGGCCTAGCCAAATATAAAGCAGCAACCCTTCGCATGTCTCTGTTGTAAGTCTCACCATATTCCTGAAAGCATGTGTGTGTACTAAGCCTGGGCAAAGCACTACGCTACGCTCGCGTAGTTTGCGAAGTTTGCGCTACTTCGCACTACACGAATTGCACGTAGCACAGTGCAAACACGCGTAGCGTAGCGGTCATTTTTTGCTTGCTCGCGGTCCTCAACGTCAAGTTGGCGACCGCGAGCAAGCAAAATGACATCCCGGCGAGACTTTTTCTCGTTCGCGATCAGCAACATCAAGTTGCCGATCGCGAACGTGGAAAAACCTCCCGGCGAGATTCTCAACGCGGGGAGGTCAGGTTTCTCATTGCGAGTGGTTGCGCATGCTCGCAACCGCTCGCGATGAGAAACTACCAGTCCGCGTTGAGAAGCTGCCGCTCGAGTAAAAATCGACTCGAGCGGCAGTAAAGATAGCTCGCACTGTGCAAGATGCCATTTTCAATGATTGCACAGTGCGGACAAGCATCCGGCACTGTGCAATCAGTGCGAACAGCATTTTGCACAGTGCACTACGCAGTTCGCGTAGCTACGCGTAGCTTGCGTAGTGCGAGGTGCACTTCACGTAGCTCCGTGTAGCGCTATTTCGCGAACTACGCCCAGGGTTAGTGTGTACCTTTTGCTAGTGGCATCATATATAAAAGAAACATACAAATAGATGAACACCTGTGTTTTATACATCTGGCATCTTCAGATGCATAACACGTGTGAAAATACATGTACAAGTAGAGACATACCTCAGTCACAAGATTATGCAGTCCTTTAAACTTGACAGACTACACTTCCCATTTCAAGGAGACACCTAAATTTATGTGGCGTAATTCAAAGTGTACCTTTCCACAGACTCATACAAAGTAGCCTAATCAGTAATCTCTCTGCCAAAATGTCTAAAACCCCACTTTTCTCTTGCAGCTTTACTATTCAGCGACTACTCACAATGTTGGGCCTAGCCAAATATAAAGCAGCAACCCTTCGCATGTCTCTGTTGTAACTCTCACCATATTCCTGAAAGCATGCATGCATGTGTCTGTACCTTTTGCTAGTGGTATCATATATAAAAAAAAAACATGCAAATAGATGTATA